>VYXB01002812.1:113217-146721 GCA_013397135.1 Pachyramphus minor
TTTTTTTTTTTTTTTTTTCTAATAGAGAGCAAAGCTTCCCTCAAAGGAATGCTGGCACTAAGGGAGTTGATGTATTTTAAATGCCATCACAGGACTTGCCAGATTATCTTTTGGGTAGAATTCTATAAGCTACTTAACACCTTTTAGTAAAAATGCTTAATAGCTCCTTGATGAGCATCACAAGGGCTTGTATCAAATTCTTCTGTGTTACTGGAGCAGCAGGAAAAAATCCCAAGACTATGGACTTTTCACAGCTCTTTTACGGTATCTCACATTAAGTTATGCATTCAGTACAGAAGAGATATGAAATGAAAATTCAAACTCCTTAATCAAAGTGTATTAGCCAAAGTGGCTAATGCAGTGTATGATGGGTGATTGCAGATTCTTATTTATTAATGTTATTTACATGAATTCTGTATCTAGTCTAAAAATATATGTAGGGTTGGACACTGAACTTCACTTGCAGTGCTTGTTTCAAAGTGGTAATGGAACTGCTGTGACCGAAAAGCAAGGTCATACCTGGCTGTAGAATCTGTGTTCTGACACTTAAACAACAGGGGGGAAAAAAAAAAAAGAAAAAAAACCCAACACCCTGTAGCTGATCTCCAGTAGAAATTTTCTTTAGTTTGGTTTTAGAAATTTTAGTGTAAAATACAGCATGTCTGAGTTTTCCCCCCCTTTGAAAAGCTATCAGGTTATTATAAACTACTACTGTGATGTTTAGCTTGTGTGGAGCAGACCAATTGATTTCTGATACTTGGAGTTCTTGCTGTTCCTGAGAATTCTGGTTGTGAGATTATATGACTAATTACATCAATAGATGGAAATACTCCCAAAATAAGGGGAAGGGGAGAAACTAACAGTACAAACAGGTAGAGTTCCTTGGCCTGTCTTCACGGGCTTCACACATGGGCAGTAAGGCAGAAGAGCATCCCATTCATGATGTCTGTGCAGCTTGTGCCCAAAACTAAGAATGGCAGTGGAAGAAACTGTCAGTAATGAATGTAATGAAAAACTAAACAAGGGGGGAAATGGCCAAAGTTGCATGTGTGTCCACCAGAATGTGGCACTATAGTTTTAGTTTAATGAAATTTGGGTTCTCTCTTTTACTTTTCCCACAGATGCTGTAAGAAGGAATGGTCCTTTTTGCAGCTTCCATTGAGTTGAGGGCTGAATGTATTGATGTCATTATTAAATGCAAGCTCAGGCAACTTCCAACTGGCTGCACAATCTGAAATGGATCTGCAGTTAATATAGTGCAGCAAGTGTTGCCTAACACTTATTAAGCAGCTTTAGGGAAAGTTCAGGCTGATACCACATAAAGCTACAGAGACCACACAAATTTAATTCAAGTAAAGCAACTTTAACTTACAATATTTTGGAGGGACTTGAATTTAATTTATCTGTTGATAACACCATGTCTTTCCATAGAGATTAAGTTATAGATGCAAATAACACACCTCTCAAGAATTCTCTGAGCTTACAGTGCTTCTGTTTTAGATCCTAAACACTGCCCGGAAGCACTTTGGTGCAGGTGGGAACCAGCGCATTCGTTTTACACTGCCCCCGCTGGTTTTTGCTGCATACCAGCTTGCTTTTCGTTATAAAGAGAACTCCAAAATGGTAAGTTGACCTCTTGGCTGCTCTGGTATGCTTGCTTTTTTTGGACTTTGTTAAAAGTGCATTTTGTCTGGCTTCAGTATGCGAACACTTGATGTAGAATGCTAGTGGTTTGTTCGGGGATTTTTTGCTTGAGGTTTGAATGCTTTCTAATCTGGTGATTTTTATCAAGTCATATCAAATTACTTTGGCACTTGAGAAATAGTGAAGCAGAAATTGGCTTTCTTTATGAAGGTGACTGATTATCTGCTTTTGCTGGAGACCAGACAAGTGGTGGCATGAAACTGATTTAAATCTGGATGTTGAAATTCTTCAATTTCTAAACTGTAGCTATACTATTTTAATGTTTCAAAAAAAAAGTCTTTTTTTATAGGTTAACTTACACAGTTGTTGTAAAAGTGCACACTAAAACAGTGACTGATTGATTTTGGCCCTTTAATGCTTTCTGATGGAGATAGTTAGCTTAAATATGTATTTCCCTTATTGTGGTGAAATAAGTTTAAATGCTGTTTGTTAAAATACTCATCAAAATGAAGGTTTTAATATTCTTTCCTGATTCCTTCAGACTGAACAGAAATTTTCTCTGCTTTGCTAATGAGGCTTTTGCTCAGTTATGTTCTGAGCATAGTTGTCATAGCTGCAATTCAGTGTAGGCTTCTGAGGAAGGTTTCTATGAGCTTGTAGAAAAAATGGGTGTGAAATTGTTGTAACTTGGAAATACTTTGTGAAGACCCACTGAGGTCAACACAGTACTGCTGGGGCACTCATTACTGCTTCAGTAAATAGGTGATTGGAGTGGCGTCAGAGGGCAGCAGGCTGGAGCTCTTAACAGATCTCATACAATTCAGGTTCTCTTTTCCTATAGCAATACTCTTGTTCAAGCTTTTACTTGTTTTTCTTCTCTAGGATGACAAGTGGGAAAAGAAGTGCCAGAAGATCTTCTCATTTGCTCATCAGACCATCAGTGCTCTGATCAAAGCAGAGCTGGCAGAGCTGCCCCTCCGTCTCTTCCTGCAGGGAGCACTGGCTGCAGGAGAGATTGGCTTTGAGAATCATGAAACTGTGGCCTATGAATTCATGTCCCAGGTGAGTGTCCAACTATTGCTGTTGGTCTCATGTACTGCCTTTAATTTGACTGAACCATCCAGTGTGATTAAAATACCTGAAATGATGGTCAGCTAATGCTACTGGGTAGAAAATCCTTATCTTTATTCTTGCTTCCCAGGCTGCTGTGGAATTAAGCGCTACTGCTACTGGTTTGAGTGCTCAGTCTGACAGCATGTGCTGTGTTGCAGTGCTGCCTCCTACTCCTGTAGCTGGTTCACTGAAGGAGTGTAGCCTTCCAACATAAAATGCTCCTTCACTGCTTCTGTCTCCCAGCTCCTGTTATCCAGCTGGTATTGCTCTGACCACACTCTTTGGAAGTTCTCTAAAATTTGCAGTGTTCACAACTGCTGGGCTGGGCTTTGGTAATTAAAATCCTTTCATTGAAACCTATTATAAACTACTCTGAAAATCCACGTGAACTTGTACCTTGGTCTTAAGCTTTACTTGTTGCAAAAACCTTCCCCTCCTCCCCATTAGATAAAGAACCAATGTATTTCATGTTACCCACGTTGTAAGCTTTGTCTTAATCTTTCCTCTAATACTGCTACTAATGCATGCTTTTAAACAGAATTGCTGATACACTCAGCCTTTGCTCACTGCTTTGGATCAGTTGCCATTGTAGCTCCATTCTGAAGATGAGAGCAGCATGACAATCATGTACTTTCTATGAGAGATATGGTTCAAGGTTTTAGTCTTGTCTGTTCTCTGAAGATTCTTCATCCGTGTGGCAGCAGTGCAAGTGCTTTTCTTATCCTACTCTATCATCAGTGACCTACCACTCAACTTCTGCTCTGCTGTTTTGTGTGTTTCCAAGAACCAAATCCTCTTTCTGCTGCTGAAGTTCTGTATCTGAGCAGGTGCTTGAAATGAGGAAAAACCCCATCTTTGGATTATATGTGGGATCACGTTTGTTTCCTGTGACTACCTGAATAGTATTTCTTCCAAGACATATTTCTGGTCTGTGGATTTAACTTGATTTTTACACTCTAAATTAAAGATCTTTTTTCCTGGCTGAAGCTTTGAAAAATTTAAACCTGGACAGTTTCCTGCTGGTATGTCAGGTGTGATTTTTTTATGTTTTTTTCTGATGTGTTCTGATTGAGTCTTGCTTTCTCCCTTGACTAGGCCTTCTCTCTATATGAAGATGAAATCAGTGACTCAAAAGCACAGCTGGCTGCAATCACCTTGATAATTGGGACATTTGAGAGGATGAAGTGCTTCAGTGAGGAGAATCATGAGCCTTTGAGGACTCAGTGTGCACTGGCAGCCTCTAAACTCCTGAAGAAGCCAGACCAGTGCCGGGCTGTGAGCACTTGTGCCCATCTATTTTGGTCTGGCCGAAATACTGACAAGAATGGAGAGGAGGTAAGACCAAAGTGACAAGTGTAGCACATCCTGCCTCAGTAACAGCTCTGCCTTTATTCTGAAGACATTTCTGAAGTAGGTATATCAGTGATACAGATTTGGTTGGAATATATTCTCATATATGAAGTTTCCAAATCTCAGTGCAGTGAACTGTGTAAATACCAAAAGGGAGAAAACTAGGTGACGCTCAAAGGCTTGCCTGGTACTTCCACCCTTAAATTAGTTTAAGACAGGCTCCATTTTGCATGTGTGTATTGCAGTAGCTGTGTTTGCATGTGAACTACTAAACTTCCAAGTTAAAGATACAAGTTGTTGAAAGTAAAGGTAAAAAAAAAAAAAAAGTACTGTTGTTCTTCAGGGTTTGTCACATAAGCTGTTGTCATTATAAAGAGCAGTGTTTCTCAAAGTATGCTTTATGGTACGTGTTACAAAACTGAGTTAATTGATCTCATAATTGAAGGCTTTCAACAATTGTTCAATTTAAAAAAAATCTAATACCGGTGAGCTTTCAGTGGCAGCTTGCTCTGCACAGTTTGTGTAGTTTTGTGTTTCTGTGGCAGACCCCCAGGAAATGCTGTATGTTGCCAAGGGAAGAGATATTGGAGCTCCCTGAAGTTCTTTTATTTCTTGTAACTTGGATTCTTCCTTCTAGCTTCATGGAGGAAAAAGAGTGATGGAATGCCTAAAGAAGGCTCTGAAGATAGCAAATCAGTGCATGGACCCTTCTCTGCAAGTCCAGCTTTTCATAGAAATTCTGAATAGATATATCTATTTTTATGAAAAGGAAAATGAAGCAGTAAGTGGAAATCTGTTCTCTATTGCATCTTTTTTAAACTGCATTTCTTTAAGCTCTTTAGTTATGCTTACTTACAAATCATGCCCTGTAATCTCATCCGAGAGACACAAGTTCTGGTGATTAAAAAACAGAGTAGTCAATTCTTCATATGCAAGTAAAACTGTGGATTAAACTTCATTCTTCTTATGGGGGGGGAATACCAAATATTTGGAGTTGAGTTATGAACTTAAATATTGTGAGACTTGGATACCTGAAATGTGTATTCTATCAAAACTTGCTGAGACTTGGATGAGATGCTTAGATGATATTACCATATTGACTGTACAAAAACAACTAAGAGTGCATAGACAGTCTGATTATGTGCATCATTTGTTTACAGCTTTTTAAATTTGCATTGAATACATTGGAAAGAAATGCTGTTGTAGCAGTTAAAAAGCTATCAGGATAATGATTTCAGTTCTTCACACTTGCGTGGATGGGGGAACTTCCACAAAACTGAAATTGGAAGGGTCCTGTGAGGAACAAGAGAAGGCAGCCCCCAAGAGTTTGTCTGTGTACAGTCTTACCAATAGTTTGAAGAACTGTCCAATACAAATAGTTCAGAGACAAGTCTCTTAAAATTCTTGCCTGTGCACTTGTACACAGATGATGTTGATGACTCCTGTTCTGTGTTCTGCAGGTGACAATTCAGGTTTTGAATCAGCTTATACAGAAGATCAGAGAAGATCTCCCAAACCTTGAGTCTACTGAAGAAACAGAACAAATTAACAAACACTTTCACAACACACTGGAGCACTTGCGTCTGAGGAGGGAATCACCAGAATCTGAGGGGCCAATTTATGAAGGTCTTGTTCTTTAGGTAGACACTCACTGTACCTGTTTTCATTTACATACTGTATGTTTTTTTAAGATAGATTCCTAGATTGTGCCTTTCAGAAATGTCAAGTTAAGTTAACAGTCATGTGTTCAGTCTGGCACTTCAAACACTCGTGTTGAGTACTCTAACAAATTTGAAAGGTTGGACCAGCAACTACAGGTTTCATCAGTTAGCATGGCTGAAACTTCCTTTGAAATCCATGTGACATGGTAGGGCTCTTTGGTTCTGATTTCTCTTCTGTCTGTTCACTGTTGCTTCTGTATCTCTAAAATGGCAGTGACTGTCATCTGAAACTGTGTCTGATCCTTACAGAGCATCAGATTTTTGGGATTATTGTATGTCAAATTCTGCTTGTGCTTTTCTTTTAATGCAAGTTAAGACTAAGTGTAATATTTTTCCCTAAAAACTAGAATATATTAATGCATGTTTGGAGAGTTTTAAAGTACCATGTTCAAAAACAGAAGTTATATTTTGCATATTAAGGCTCTGTGACATTCAGTGAGGGCCAGTACTGTGCACAGGGCATATTTATCAAGATAATTTTGTTCCAAATAGTATAAAAAATAGAGAAATTGCAATCTATATAGATATGTATAACCTTCATTACTGTAAATTTAGGGGAAAAAGCATTACACAAGTTTATTCAGTATCATGATTTTGCACCAGTGGAACAATAAAGTTGCTATTAACACCTGTTGTTTCATGTCTCTTCGGAGCCCACTGTTGAACCCAAAGCTAATGTTGAACCTTTTGATAAGAGTGAAAGAACTTCTGTTTTGTAACGATAGAAGAATCAAGGCAAGTTAACCAGGACAAGCTGGGAGGCTACTGGCACTTCTAATTGGAAGTTTATCATTCAGACCAGTATTTTTCCAGGTGATGCTGTGCTGATGTGTGTGGGTGTTTCAGAATGCTTTTATGACACACCTTGAGGGATAAAGAATCCTCCTGGACTCTGTGCTAGAGAGATGAGTGGCAATTCAATGGCAGTGCTGTAGGAAACTAAACATGGAGCAAGTGCCAGTGACAGCTCCTGTGAAACTGGTCTGTCCGTGGGTTAATGCCAGTTGCTGTAAGTTTTGATGTGTCTGGTTTACCTTTACTGAACACGGTGTTCTAAATATAACTGATTGAATTGCCTTACTCCTTGAGTGACCACTAAAAATGTGCCCTGGCTTAACTGGATAGTAAATCAGACTTTTGTGTGACTGTTCAGTAATTTAGTGCTACCTGTTTTCTGAAAAAGGCAAGATCCTAGGAAACAAGAATTACAGAGTAGACAACAATTAGATACCTGATACACTGATGAATAAGCCTGGTTTGGAGGGGAAGAGGAATGGAGAGATAAATTAAGGGCTTTACCTGCCACGGGGTCCAATTAAGGCTAATTCGAAGATCTTAATGTTGCTGTGTATCTGTTGATGCTGTTCCTCTGAAGAGAACTGTTAAGCTATTTTGTTTCAGCACATCCTTAGCAGACATGATGATCATGTAGGTACATTCATAATGTAGGGATATGTCATCCTAGTTTATAGTACTTGCTAACCACGTTTGTTTAATTCTCAGTGTCAGTCCTTGTAAATTAGGAATTGTCTTTGCAATAAGTTTTGTAGTATCAAATGCAGTTACCCAGATCTTGTAGACAGGTGTTTTTTCCCCATCTCCCACTTGTGAAGGCTGCAAAGTCATGACTCTTCCACAGCTCTTAAATACCTTTATTGAAATTTTACAAAGTAAATAATTTCAAAATACTGCCTGTAAACTTTAAGATCAATTGTACTAACATGCATTTTGCCTGTGGCAATGGACAACTACAGCTGTTCAGCAAAGGAGTGAGTGCCAGTGATGGTGGTACAAACTTGTATCACTAGTGATGTTCAAATTGACACCTCTTATGGGGCAAATCCAATTAGAATTCAGTAACCAGCTGTGTGAGCTTCTCCTGGGGCACAGGCACAATGGCAGAAACACTATGTAATTATTTTTGTTCTTGTTTTTCACACTTATGGTCAGTAGCAAGGCTGTAAATCTTAACAGGTGTGCTGGTTTAACGGTAAATTGGCAGGAGGAATAAATACAACAAAGGAGATTAAAAGCCAGAATGACAATTTTAATGACACTAATATAATAAATACAATTTTACAAGTGAACAATTGATTTTAACCCACAAACCTGGCTCCCTGGGGCACGAACAGAATGGTGTTTGTCAGCCCCCCCCCACTGACCCCCCTGTGGGGCCCTCTGTGTCCAAAAAACAGAAAAAAAAAAAAGAAGAGGACAAAAACCTGCTGCTGCCAGCGATGGCTGCAGTCCAGCTGAGAGCGGGGGTCCCAGTCTGCTTGAGGCTCTGGTCCTCCTCTGGATCCCATGAGTGGAACCAAAAGTCCCCAAGATTATGTATCTTCAGGTTCAGGCAGCAATGCCCAGCCCCTTTTCCAGGGCAGGGAGTTCCACAGTGGGTGAATGGGTGTGCTGGGAGTGAGGACAGGAACATCTTATCTCACAAGCCTCTTCACACCCAGCTCATAGCCTGAGGGGTCAGGTGTGCTCTGGGCAGCTGCTGCAGGTAGTCTGTAGCTTCTGGGAAACGGCATAGAGGGTGTGGAATACACAGTTTGGGTTACACCCACCACAGTGATGAGCTGGTCCCAGCTGTTCTAACTAGGTCAACAGGCTTTGAGGCATTCATGACCTGGGAAATAGGTCATGCATCAAGTAATACTTTTTTGACCACTGGTGACTTGGTGGATGGATGGATAGACCCAAGGGATGGGGTGGGGAAAACAAGGCTTTTTTTTCTTTCAGGACTAACCAGAACTAGTAAAAGTCCAGTTGGAAATGTTTTAAAAATTACTCCAAGGGCAATTTACCTAAAGCTCTCTCTATAGAAGATCAGGCTGTCATAGATCTTACAGACTACTTAGGCTTACTCTATCCTTACAGCAGAACATGGAGTAATGCCCCTCAGTCCTGTATGGAGAAGGGTTTTGACTTGAATAGATTCCTACACTTAAGAACTGAGACCCTTGGTGTCTTAGAGTGGTTTTGGGGTAATAGATCCCAGATTAATACTTCATCATCTTCCTTACCAGCAATATTTACAGTTATTAAAAGTGACTCTAATTATTGGCCATGAATGTTGTATTCCCTTTTCAGCACTTCAGTGCTAGTGCACCATTACCAGAAAATACATTGTCACTGTAACTTCCCCAAGGAGCTTTGACTTCTGCAGCTACATGGTTGACTTTATTTGTGTATATTCATAAATATCTACACTTGCACATACTTAACAGTGTTCCATAAAATACCCAGCGCACTTCATATTTGCAGGTATTGTAATACTTGCTTTCTGGTGCTCCCACCAAAAGCAAGTTGGACCAATTGTCAGCCTTCATACTTTTTTACATAAAAATATGAGGATGAATTTTGGCCTTTCCTGGGCACAGGAGTTTTATAAAGGCTTTCCTAAAGCTCATGTGACACAGTGGGTACAGAACAGGGTTAATGGCTGAGTTCACCCACAGGAGCCAGAATGAAATCTCATAGAGGGAATAGTGCACACAGTGCCCATGGCAGGCTGCTCTGATGATCATCAGAAGTGTGTATGGAGCCCAGCACAAACCAAACACACAGACAATAATCGCCAGAGACTTTGCTACTCTTTTGTCCCGGGAAAGTCTGAATCTGTTTGCCACAGTGTTGGCCAAGTCCCCTTTGGGGGCATTGCAGCTGCTTTCTGTCGCTTTGCAGAATCCATTCCTAAGAGGCTTCATCTTCACATCCACCTGCAGGGGTGGAAGGTCAGGACTGACTTTCAGATTTAATGGGTGACTGCCACACTCAGCTGAGGCTTGAAGCCTTGAAGTCTTTCTTGGGTGAAAAAGGCTGCTTGCTGCCTTCTTGTGTTTGTGTCTGTTAGCTGGCTTCACAAAAAATACACTGTGTTCCCTTTTTTCCCCCTGGAAGCTCATTTCACAGCCCTCTTGACCAGGTGAGAGGTTTTCATTTCTGAGGGATGTGCGTTTCCTGATGTTGAGGTAAATACTTAGGTTAAAGTACATAACAGTGACAAAAGGTGTAAAGAATTCAAAGGTAGAGGCGATCATCAGGAAATACCAGTTGTAGAAAAATTCTGCATGACACTCTCCTTCAGGGAGGATGCTCTTTTGGGCAATGTGCTCCCAGCTGAGAATGGCTGGGCCATAGAGAAGGAAAGCAGCAATCCATACAGTCATCATCTTCAGTACTGCATTTCTGGTCATCCCTTTCTGAGCCCTGTAACTGACCTGAGAGAGAAAAGTCACAAACATTACAGGTATGTCAAAAGGTACATAGCTGCCTTGGAATGTGGCCCTCTCTGTCACTTGGGAGGGTTAATGGCAGACTGGTTTTGTACAGAGGGTTATACCAAGCTTTCCAATACCACAGAAAAGTTATTTCTAAAAGAAATGTTATCAAGGTGACTGGATAAGTTCTGAGAATGTGCATCGGGTCTCAAAAGCTAGAAAACCAAACCTGTTTCACAGCAAATAACCCATGCTACTCCTAGAATTGGTTGTCACCAGTTGCATCATGTTCAATTACATTAGCTGTGATAGCTGTTTACAGAATGGTTAAAAACATACCCCTTCAAAATTAACTTCTTTTGAATTTTTAAGTAACTGAATTTGAAATACATAAAAGGATTTGAATTCACGGAACACTCATGCAAGTTCTTTCTGCTTTGTAGAGAGAGGTTTTTTCCTTAATGTGAAAATCATACACAAAAAAATTAATGTATAACATCTTTTTCCTGTTTGGTATACTTAATGTCATTATTTCATGAAGTATTTGCAGAGTTCCTATCTGCAGTTAAGATGTCTAAATGGAGTGTTGAGGTCTGCAAAGTGCTTCACAGGAAGAGTAACTTCTATTAGGAAAAATAGAGAAGCTAAGGTGGAAAAATAGTAGGTATGTCAGTAATCCATTTCAGTAATAGAGTTCATCAGAATCTTTAGATCATCTGCTTCTCAGTATTCTCATTCCCTGGTGTATTGGACAAATATTCATATAGTAACTTAGAATTCAGTGTTCGCATCTCTACAGTGTGACTGCACAGAGTTTAGAATACAAAGTCCTCAAGCTTGAATTGTACAGGAATTGTACTTACTGCCCCCATCTGTAGACCTTCATCTCCACAGCCTGTGCTGTTCTGGTAGAAGAGCCACACAGCTGAGGAATCCTGAGTTTGTCTGAATTGGGTCTGATTTTGCAATCCTTGACAAGGCTACTAATGATTTCAGGGACAGTCTTGTAGGAGTTAGCATTTGCATTGAGAGGGAGAATAATTTGGAACTTCATATGTTCATACATTGCCCTAATCCAGCAGGCATTTTCTGTACTCTTGCTTGGGGAGAGATTTTTACATGAGGAGTTAATTTGAAATATTTTAAAGTGGATGATGTTTTCATTTATTATAACCAGTTTCCCCTTCTGTTTCTGAAACCATCTAGTTTATATATTTTTAGTATGTGCATAGTCATGAGAGATTGGTTAATGAAAGAAAAATTCATGGCTAATTCAGAACCTAGAAAATAAAAGAATTCTGAGTGTTGACTGTTTGAGAATTAATCTGCTCATTTATCCCTTGTCAAGAAGTTGGTAAAACACCAAGGTGCATGTAAACTGCTGAATTGATGCTGCAGCCTTGCTTTTTACTGCTTGTGATTTAGAATGAGCAAAGAAGTGAAATGAACATTTTAAGGAAATGTGGGTGGAATGGGGTGAAACATAACTGAGAAGTGTGTGTGGAAGTGTGAAACCTATTAGCAGGTAAAATGTGTTATTTTGGCACCATCCAGGATACACTGAGGCAGTATGGTCTAGGTGAAAATGAAGCTGGCTTTTGATTTTGCAAAGTCTAGGTTTCATTTTTTTGCTAGCTGACATGCTGCAGGCACGGCTTGAGCTGCTCCTGTGGCCAGTACATGGAAATAGCATTTGCATCCTTAACGTTGATTAATATTCTGCCACTTTTCAACCCCACCCAGCTGTCCACATCTAATTCCCCCCGGTAGAGTTTGGTACCCATTGCAAGGAGCTCTCTCTGCCTCGTGCTGCAGCTGGGCTGGCTTGGGCTGTCAGTGGGCAGCAGGTGCATTGCCAAGTTCTGAGGGAGCTGGGCTAGTTTAGCTGAGTAATACTTTTTAAGCTTATCCAAGGTGCAGCTGGGGAGGAAGTAAATACAGCTTGTTCCCTCTGCACACACAGCCTGTGCCCGTTTCTAAAGCAGAGCACCTCGTCCACTGTAAAAGTGAGAAGAAAAGGCATTTTCTGCCAAAGCCGATCGCTCCCAGAACTATTTCCAGGAGCGAGGGGAACTGCCTGCTGCGTGTGCTGTTTGAGAGAGGGTCGGGGGTTGAGAGCCAGGTGCCCTAAGCAAAACCTGCCCCCCCCTCCGCAGCCCTTGCCCGGCCCTTACCGCTCTGGTGACACAGATGAACCTGTCGAAGCTGATGAGGACGATGTTGAAGACGGAGGCGGTGCACACTAGGTAGTCCACCACCAGCCACAGCTTGCACAAACTCCGGCCGAGCCTCCACTCGCCCGTCAGGACGTAGGGGATGTAGAGGGGGATGCAGAAGCCGCCTGCGGACAGAGCAGGGCGGTGACAGGGCGGTGACACGGGCGGACCCGCACCCCCAATCCCGCGGCGCCCCGGCACTCACCCACCAGCAGGTCGGCCACGGCCAAGTTGAGGAAGAAGAAGTTTCCGTGCGTGCGGAGGCTCCGGTCCACCACGAAGGCCAGGATGACCAGGGCATTGCCCAGCACCGTGGCCAGCACCAGCAGCCCCATGAGCGTGGCCAGCAGCGCGGCCGTGCCCGCGGCGAAGGGCCCGCCCGCCGCACAGACACTGCCCGACAGATTGAGCCACGGCCCGTCCTGGCCCATGGTGCCCGCGGGGAGTCCGCGGCGCTGCCCGGTCCCGCTCTGGCTGTGCCGGCACTGCCACGGCCCCGCCGGGAGGAGCGAGGGGCCGGCCGGGCTGGGAGGCGGCGGGAGGGCGGTACAGCCCTGCCCTTCTCTGCTCTGCCCAGCACAGCCCTGCTCTGCTCCCCCTGTTCAGCCCAGCCCAGCCCAGCCGTGCCCGGTGCTGGGACGACTCCGGTGCGGCCGAACTTCCCGGATCGCGGCCGCGGTGCTGGGGGCGGGGGATGCAACACCTGGATCCAGCCCACGACTAAAATCAGCTTCTCTGGGATTCTACGCGGGGCTGCGGCGGAAGACGCTCACTCCCGCTGCCCGCGGGCGGGTCCCTCCCCAGCCCGTGCAGTGACGCTCCCGCTGCCCGCTCGCTCTCTCGGCGTCTCTCCCAGGTCTTCTCCTCCTGGTTCGCAGCCACTGGCGGGGCAGTCTCGGTTGCCTGCCCTGTTCCTGTGGGTCGTGCCCTAAACCGTATCTGCAGCTCTTTCCCGTGGCCCTGAGACCTCTCAACGATCTCTGCTCTCTCCATGTCAGAAGCCTCTCCTCCTTCTCGCCCTTGTGTTTGCCCCTCCTTAGACGGACCTTCTCCGCTGAGCTCTGCCTACGGCCACCTCAACCTTTCCCTCTGCAGGAGAACTAACTAGGGCTCACTGCTGTGCCTGGCTGCTCGTTTTCACAAAATTTGAAGGAACACAGTATTTCCGAGACCTCACTTTTCAAAACTGGCAATGGACTTGCGCAGTGTTTTCAAGTGCATTGTAACAGTGATGTCAGAGAGGCAGTTTTATCTCAGAAGGTAGATCTGTTCCAGAAATCAAACAGAGGAGCAAGCAGCAAAGGGCAAGACCTCCTTCAGCCTCTGGCAAGAAGGCTGAGACAGCCTAGGGAGGAGGAGGGGGACACAGAGACCCCTGAATGAGCTTCACAGGCTGCTGAAGTCTGTCAAATCTGAAGAGTAATTCAGAAGAGGGACTGCAGCTTTCCCTCTGCTCTCCTGATTTGACCCACTGGATCTTCATCCGCCTTAAAATATGAGGCCACTGATGGATGGACTTTGCCTCCCTTTCCAAGACAGTTCTGTAGAGACTGTAAGCCTCTGGGACTTGCTGCCTTCGGTATGGCCCCTGTATCATTGAAAGACAAAAGAACTTGCTCAAAACCAATGCATAATCTTCCCTTAATTCAGCCAATGTTTCACAGGGGGTGAACTCTTTTATAAAAGATTTGCATACATCGGCAGTTTGAAATCACAGGTTTAGAAGCAATTACAGCAGCTTTCTGAAGAGAACTATTCAAATAGACATCAGGTGGGGACAACAACAGGAGCAGCTCAATAACTTCTCTATTATTTGTCTGAGCATGTATTCTCTGGGTAACAGTGCACTGGACTTTTCCTCAGAGGAAAATATCAAGCCTTTGTCCATGTTGGAAGTACAATTTCCAGGCCAGTTAATCCCTATAAATTCATAGCTCCACTGAGGATATTTTGCAATTTACACTGCTTGTGATACAGCCTCTCTGTTTATGTCAGTCCAGAGGCAAAAATGGCATCTGCATGTCTAATCTGTATGGGCAAAATACTCTTTTTACATGCTCCCATATCATTATCTCCCTAAAGCAAACAAGTAAAGCCACACAAAATGAAAGTAAAAGGAACACTGAAGCATTAGCAGTTTTCCATTCACTTCAGTTTGGGCAGGATCATGCTTGTTGATAATTACTGCTATCTCATTGAGCTGTGGAATATAAAAGATAAAAGCAGCAGCCAATCAACACAAAGGAGAAAAAAATATCTCATCACTAGAAAAACATGGGAGAATTTATTCTTTCAAGAATAATTGCTATATTCTTTAACCTCTAAAGTAAAATAATTTTACAGCAGCTCAGTGAGTTTGCAGCATGTACCCTTTTGTACTGTATTTGAAGTAGTTTTTGTAGTGTTTTACCTCCTGGCAGATTTTGAGATTCTCAGTAAGTCCCATAATAACTACCTTTACTGCCTTCTGATGCTCCTTTATTACTGCTGCTTTGACAAGGGATGATGTCTGCAACTCTTAATAAAACTCTGTTCCTAAAAGCCTCAACCAATGCAGTCGATAACTCTGCATTTTGGGGGCTTATTGTTGAAGACTTGTACTAATGCTGTCCAGAGACCCTGCAGGCAGCAGAGCCATGTGTGCACGAGGTGGCCAGCACTCTCAGAACAGCAGGTTTTAAAATCCAGACTTCAGGCATTTCCTTTTTCCCTGAAAAAAAGGATTTTTTCATGCCCTGTTAGTCTTTTTTACTGTGCTATGTCAATTTTCTTTCAATAACATTAATTCTTGGGAGAAGACCTTCACTTTACTTCAAAATGTATGTTATGGTGGTGTAGATATATGCACACACTGGGAAAAACAATCTTAAAATGAGCCCAGGAAAGTGAAAAGAGCTATATACCTCATGGGCTCCATTGTCCAAGCAGTCTGTCCCTGAGGGAGAACACTGATTAACGGATCCTGGCAGGATGAAGTAAAAGGCTGAATGGTAGTCTTCTGAAAATATTTTATTCCTGATCTTCATCTAATCCTTGGAGCAAGAGACATGAATTATTAGAGCTGGTAAAGAGGAATGATAATATCCTAAGAAAATAGTGTTTTCCAAGACATATCAATACTGAAGCAGTCTGAAATGTTAATTTTTGTTTCTTGTGATTTCCTGATAATTGTTTTCATTTCCAGAAGACTTCTTTCAGTGATTTTTGAGAGCTGTCTGAATCATGCTGTTTCCCATGACTCCAGCATATGGGGGTGAGTATATCTAGAGAAACAATAGAGAAACAGAATGTTTTTTTCCACAGTGCAGATGGATAACACTTTTCCCAGAATAGGCCAAATTCAGCTTCTAAAAAGTCTTGGGCAGCCATATAGAGGGGGGTACAGCCCAACTGGCTGTAGAGCCTATTGGGCCAGAGGATGCAGAAGATCTTCTCAGTGGTGTCTTCTTTGCAGTACAACAAGTAAGGTAGTAAATACATTTACATCGGATCTTTGCCTAAATCTGAACTCAAAGCTAAACTGTTGTGCCTTTGCCAAATACCATAGTGTACATAATGTCTCTTCCTCTTCTTCTTGTTTCTTATAAAGATACTTAGTTTTAGTCCTGAGATGTCACGTCCAGGGCAGTTTCCTCGGTGTGCTGCCTGACACCAGCACTCTGCTGAAGCTTTGCTCTGTAGTGAACTGAATTCTTGCAAATTTCAGGGAAGAGTAGGAAAGCAAGCCATAGCTGGATCCTGGACTTACTCTCTCTGAACTATGCACCGACAGTTTTGCAAATTTTGACAAAATATTTACTTGCTAATAGCCCCATTTAATATTTAGAGGTTATTGTCAACCATTCTCTCATTATGAGGGGTTGGTATTTGACAGAGAAAAAGCTTCATTGGCTAGGAAAAGAGGGATGATTCTCTCTCTGAGAGAATGCATATAGCACTTTATCAACTGGGAAATTGAATTCTGCTGTCAGAGCTGATGCTAGTTGAATGAATAGGGAAAACGAGATTCTGCCAGGATCATTTCCTATTAACCTTACACCCTTTACCAGGCAGGGTTTTGCTTTCATACTGATTCCCTTCATGTTTTTAAATGTTTTGTAGAAGTCTTCCTGCATATGATGTAGTTCACATTTTAGCATAATTCTTCTTGTTCCCACACACGCAAAGAAAAGACACTTATTTGATCTGTGCCACTGTAAAGGCATCTGCTTTGGAGTACACAGCATTATGTACCAGTTACTGATTAGGTATTTTCTTTTCTTCAGTAAAGGAACATTCACTAGAACTCAGTCCAGTGAATAATGAGGCTTGTGGAGTAGCAAGATCTGGTCTTGGTAGCAACAGCTGGTTATAGTTATCCCAGCCTGGCTCTAAGGCACTTGTGAAAGCATGGCTAGAGCTTAAAGGTGATGTCCTACTCCCTTAACGGCACAAAAAAAGCTGTCCCTTCTTTTCTTGATGAGCCACATTATCACCTGCTCAGACATCAATAAACTGGTTTCCATCCACTTCAAGGGTGATTTGCTGCTTAATGAAGTCCTGTTGTGCTCACGTGTAAAAAAGAATGCAGTATCAGGGAGGTAACAAGGGACAGGCCCGGGTGATTCGGTTCTGCTCTGTGTTGTGCATTTCAGGGGATGTCATGATTGCCATGTCATGCTCTATATGAATTCATCCAAATACCACGACCCTGAGTTCCTCTCTACCCCTGAGTTTATTGTTTTGATAACAACTTGACAAGAAGTAAGACTTGTGATTTTGATGAATATAAATTAGAGATTTGAAATATGATTTAACTAATGGACTTTAATAAGTAGACTGCAATAAGATACCAGAAATAGTCATCCCATAGGCAATTGCCTTAAAGTTACACCAGAATTATTTTAGCCTCGAGAAGCATCATAACAAAATATATTATAGATACCACAAGTAGTTTTATTTCCTTTTGCTCCTTCTGGATTAATTCCAGCAGTTTCATCTATTAGGACTTGTACCCTGTATTACCAGTTCAGCAGTTTGGCATTTGTATCCTTCCAATCCTGGATACTTTATGCATCAGTATTTCACTTAGGCAGTTTCATTTCTGTTGCCAGCACCAAAGGATGTCATCACAGTTTTGTCTCTTGGATGCAAGTACGTAATAGAGGACTAAATCTTCTTTGGTTGCACTCAGTGAGAGCTGGACAGACTTCCAAAAAATATCTCTTAACAATGTATTGGTGACCAGAGCATTGTAAAAATCAGAGGTGCCCAGATTGTGGCTTAGTCCATATTCTTAGTTCCTTCTTCCTTAATCCCTGGAAAAGTTCCTTTTACTCCTGGCCTGTCACCTCTTTCCTTCGCAGTGATAATGTCCAGAAACATAATCTTGCTGATCTGCAACCATATTTCTAGCCAGAGTGATACTGAAGTCCCAGGAAAACAGTGTTTCTGGCATTTGGATAGACATGCACAATACCTTCTTTTACATTTGCATGTCACTGTGTTTTAATAAGAACAGAGGGGAAGCTACAAGATGGGCTTCAGATCTCGGGGCTGGTGCTTACAAAACACTACACTGATTGCTGTGAATATGTAAGGGACTCTTTGTTCAGGGCCTGCATCCTGCAAGAAAATGATTTGCAGGTACTAATGCACTTCCCCACAGTAAAATAAATGTCATCTTGTCAGCGTGAACTCATTGAATTTTGACTTATTAAAGAAGATAATCTAGTACTTGAAATGAAAGTTCTAGGGAATTCATTTGTCTGGTGAAAAGCACAGCACAGATTCAGACTATTTTTCTACTTCTATTTGTAGTCTTCCTATCAAGTCCAATAAAAGTGGTTTTCTGCAAAAGAGCAGCAGCTGCCTGACATTCAAGCATCCTGTTGTTTCCTGAGCACTTTCAAAAGGGAGAATCAGTGTGGTGCACGGAGCTGTCAAAATCCACCCCTACTAACTGCAGGGCAATATTAATGGAATGAGATGCTCGGTTCATAGTTTTGGCTTTGGAATATAATGTCACTCTTAATCACTAAAAGGAAAAGCAGCTTTGCTTATCAGAGTGGCTGAGAGCTCTGTAGAAGAGAGCAGTGAGCAGGTCTGTGTGGCTGCTGTCAGCACACCCTGCAGAACACCCTGGGTTACCCCTGTAGAAGGTAACAGGGGTGTAGAGAGATACAGCCTGTAGGTATTTCCTGCTCTCACACAGCACAGCCAGGTGACTACAGCAAACCTGCCCCCAGCCCCAGAGATATCAGCTGTTCTCAGGGGAGGCTTTGACCTCTCCTGAGTCAGCAGCAGGGTGAAGAGGTTGTTTGCTAACACAGCTGATTGGCATTGCAACCCAAGGAATAAGCTTGAGAAGGATCTTCTGGAGATGGTTTCAATTGCATGGAACAGCTGAGCCTTGCAAGCCAGCACCTGTGCAGCACAAGCCTCTTTGAATGGTGTGGTGTGTGCTGAGGTGAGTTTTGGTATCATGAACTCTGGGAAAAAAGCAGTTTTGTAGAACTGGTTCTACATAAACGTCTAAAGCCTTCAGTCACTGAGGTTTTCATCAAAGTCTATTGTGAACTGTCGTTTGTTTTGGTTTTGGATTTCTCCTAGATTTGGTTCCTGCTGTAGCAGATAAATCTTGGTCCTTGTCTCTTGATGATTTTTTTTCCTGTCTCTAAATTTGAATTTTAGTGGGTAAGTGACAAAGAACAAGTGGTAAGTGGCCTTTCTATTCCAGTAAACTTAGGTTTTCAAAAAGCCTACTTTATTTTTTTGAATTGAGGAATAGTCTTTTTTGAACTCTTCTTTCCTCATCCTAAAACTTGCTTCTAGCCTCGATCTGTTCCATAGCCAAACCCATAGTGTGATGATTAATCCTATTGGCTCTATCACTTTTTTACCTTAAGATCTTTACATAGGTGAAATTTGATTATATCACAAGCATTTTAGGCTTGTGTTTCTTACATTTTACTTGTCTGTGATGTGACAGAGGTAGAACTGTTTAGCTCTCTCTTCACGCATATGTGTTCAGGATGGAAGCTGAAAGACAGAAGAGAAAACTGAACTTGAGTCCCCTACATCTCTAGAGAAGTGTTGCAGGGACAGCTATTTCAGGGAGGGTCGGGGGAGAGGGGAACGTGCATTGCAACCTGATTATTTGGACACGTGCTTTGGTTTGTAATGTATAAGCCATGGCCTTCCCCCCCACCCCAAGAGATTGCTATAGTTGTAGAATTCCAGCATATGCACAACTCCTTGCAAAGAAGATTTTACCATCTGAAACTGAGAAAAGAAATAATTAAAATGTTTCTTTGAGTGTTTCTTTTTGACTTGCTTTTCTGGCTTCCCTCTCAGTGTGCTGAAGGTTTGCAGACCTTTTCTTAAATTACCACATACACAATATAACAGCTGAAGGGGTGGGAATATCACACAGGGAGCCTAGCATCTGAGAGGCATCACAACACATTCATGCAGCTGTACAGGCTTCTTGGTATAAGCAGTTTCTTCTTGAGTGAATAAATATAATTTTCTGAAAGGGGGAAAAAAATAACAGCTACAGAGCTGGTAGCTATGGAAACTTAAAAACTCTTGAGAGAGAGAGTTGAGGAATGGCAGGATAATAAGAATTAAAGACCTTAATGACAAGTGTTAGAGTTGACATGTCTCTCACAGGAGACTTGAGAACTTCAGGTTTATATATATGAAAGAAACTCTTGATCAGAAGGATCCTCTTCCATTGTCAAAAGAGCACAGACTCTACATAATTTATCAGCCCACAAAGCATTCTCTGAAGCCATATGCTGACTGTGTAGCAGAATGTCATTCAGAGACATACTGATCATGTCAAAAGGGATCCAGCCTTTTCCAAAGCTTGGAAAACTTACTACATGATATGTATGACATATAAAGGCTCAGCTCCCAGTGAGGCTGTGAACTAGAGACCAGCACAGGGTGACAATTAAAGAACAAGCTGTCAAATCATGAAGGCTTTGTTAACAAATGGTAACTGACAGCAGAATAATAGGGGACTTTAATGGGTATCTGCTGCATACATCTATAACAACAAAAATGCCCTTTTTCTTACTAATCTCAGGACCTGGTAATTATTGACAGGGGGGTTTACTTTGTTCCGAGATTTGCTATTAATAACTATTTTGTAGTTATTGAACCAGTCCTCAGTGCCAATTCAGAAATGGGAATCCCATCACCTTTTATCTTCCTTCATTAACATTTTTTTAAAGTCTTGGTTTCATTTATACTGCCTTCTGTGTTCCAAGTGACCTCATCCTGTTTATAGAAAAATATTTCTTTTCCTAAATTTTTCACAAAAGTTTTGACCTTTTGTCTCAGTTTAATGAGACAGAAGTGTTTTGCTAAGGAAGATGAGTTATGAGGCAAAACCCAAAACTCCTCCCTCTAAGCAAATGGTGAATGTGAAATTAAGAGGCTCCGGTTGAGAGAAAAACCTGGAGAAAGGAAAACAATAACAGCCCTTTATTAAAGGATATATAAGTGTTGGCAGAACAACAAAAAGAACTCAAAGGAACAACTGAACGATAATCCTGTACCCAAAACTCCTTTTCAATGAAAATAAACCAGTTCGGTTGCGCCTTTGGCGCAATTCCACCCACAGCCGGAAGGGGGCGCTGTTGGGTCTCTGGGGGTGCAGTGCCTGCAGTGCTCAGTGTGGCCGGCAGGGGGCGCTGTTGGGNGGGGCGCTGTTGGGTCCAGTGGTTGCCTTGGGAACCCTCCGGGCGGGCGGTGGCACCAGCAATGGCGACCTTCCCTCCACCGAGGAGGGGAGAAGGGGAAGAAGGGGCTTCTCTCAGGAAAACTCACGTTATCTGCAGCTGGTGATGTGTCCCCTCGCTCTCCTCTTGATGTGCACAAAAAGGACCGCTGCCAAAACACAGAAGCGGAGGAGGGAAACAAAAGGTGACCCCCCCTCTCAAGACAGCTCCTCTCCGATGAAGTCCAAAACAGGTCCGGACCGGGGCAGAAAGAGGGTGCAGGCAAACGGGGGCCAGCAAAAACAAAATAGATGCCGGTAGCCAAAAACAGCAAGATGAAGAAAAAAAAACCTTCAGGGCTCTCCCCCTGTGCCTCCAGCTGCGTTCAGCAACCAGAAACAGTGTGTGGTTTCCCCAGGGAGGGAAGAAAGAGAAGTTCTTTGCCCTTCCCCCAGAGACAAATCCAAAGCCATCGGCTTGGAATGCCCTCGGCCAGCTAGTTCTTTTGTGTTAGTTAAGTGTCCCAGAAAAACCAAGCCTCCCTCCCTCAGAGGGGCAGGGGGAAGGGAGAAAAACTCTAAGTTTCTTTTTTTTTTTTCTTTCATTAAACCTATGACATCTTTCAACCAAGAAATTCAAGGAGTGACCTTTCAATGCCTTACTCATAAAAAACAGCTTGTGACATTGCTCTGAGCTTTCACAGCATTTTCACAGAAACTTTTCATGGAAGCAGAGGTGCACAATGAATGGGCTTCTTGGCAATCAGCAGGTCTGTGGTAATAAACCAACCAGAAAGTGTCATCTTAAAATATTTCTACTTGGTCATCTACGATATGAAACTAGGAAAAATTTGGGTTGTTTTATTCTCTATGGCCAAAATTTGAAATAGTGATAGCACCTTCATTTTCTTTTGCAAAATCTGGTACAAACTTTGCTCCTAAGGTAGTGTCAGGAGAGATCCTCCCTGAACAGCCCTTTTTCTGAGCTGCAGAGGCAGCAGAAGAGCACATTCATCACCAGACCCTGAGCAGTCTTCATTCCAGTTCCAGCTTGCTAACAAGACTACCTAAAACCAGCAGCACTGCTGCCTGCTTTAAATGAACCAGCTGTCTATTTCAGCTGCTGCTTCAGCAGTCTGCGTGTCTCCATCTGGTTTGGTTCCAACAAAACAGTCCTGTTTTGAAGGATCCACTTCTATCCCCAGATAACCTAATGAGATCAGCATCTCACTTGAAAAACAAGTATTTCTTCTTGTGCTGCATGTTCCTGATCTGCATGGAACACCCAGTATTAAAGGTTCTCTGACCTGGGGAAAAGAACAATAAAAAGGTGTTCCAGGGAGGGTTCGGAGGGATGCTGAAATGGAAAACAAAACACTGCTGAAAGCTCAGAAAACCCAATATTTATTTCTAGGCAGTGGCGAAACAAACTGAGAAACCATGAGACATGAAAGAGGAAAGGAAATAAGCTCTCAGTAAAACCTCCCACTCACGCAGGTGTTACTTACGAGGTTGTCTTACCGACCCCAGAATGACCAGAATTTCCCCATGGCAGAAACTGCAGCCTTGGGGTGTCGGCAGGTCCACAAGGTAACGAGCGTCCCCGCTGAGGCAACGTTGTCCTCCATGTGAAGCTTGCGAGCCCCTCCCACAGGTGCTGTCTGCCTTTTATATAATTTAGCTGGTTACGTCTACCTGGGCAGGTGTGGCCAGCACCGGTCCAGGCAGAGGCTTCTGTCCCTCCCCCCGTTATGTCAGTGATGTCCCTGCTGCGCACGCGTGTGTACATTGCAATTCCCCCGCGCCTGCGTGATACACCTGGAGGGGTCTTCCCTAAATGAGTCTGGGGGCTTACTTCATCTCCCTCCTCTTCACTTTCTTCTTCAAATGCCTTTGGAGGGCCATCAGCCAATAGGAAGATACCAATTAATTTCAGTTTACAAAAAGTACTGTCTTCAAGGACAAAGTTCTTGTTTATCAGGCCTTGTTTTCCCACTACTTGGCAGGAAACAGAACAAACTTTCACAGGTGGCTGGGCCAAACACAGACCAGAAGAGAAAACATCCACATTCCCCGATACAAAAGGTGACTGTGCACAGGTCTGTCCTGCGAGCACATGGGGTGAGGAGCAGTGTAGCTGTGGGGATGGACTTCTTTAGCTGTAGAGCTCCATCCTTTCCTTTCTGTGCAGCTTCCAGCAGCCAACCACCAACCTGCACTGGGTGTGAGCAGTGCAGTGTCATGTGCTGCACAGACATATCTCCATCTCAAAGCTGAGGAAGGTGTGTGTGATGTGGTGTATGACTTACTAGTGAACTTCTGTCCTGGCTGCTTTTTCTTCCTCAGACTGAGTGACTTGGAGGACAAAGCCTGTTAGTATTTATAGGTGTCCACGTCTCATTTCTCAGTAAATGGCTGTTTTCCATAGAGCTTCTCCCTTCTCTGTCCTTCCAGGAGTATTCACATTGCTGGACACAGCTGGATTCACTGCACAGTATATTTTGCACCATTATCGAGGAGTATCTTGTACAAAGAAAACTGCGGGTCAGAAACACCAGCCCGAAGTTGCAGTGCCTAAGTCAGAAAGGTTAAGACACTGGCTACCTAGATGGTGCCAAGAACTCCAGAGCCAGTCACCTAAAACCCAACCACAGTCACTTCCAAAAAGGCTGGACAACAAATCATACAGTGTTTTATTCAGTACTTTATGTATCAAGTGGACTAATCAAAGAACTGACTAGAAGGAGAACAGGCAAGTGTAGAATGCAGTAAGCATTAAATGCAGTGTTCAGGCAAGTTGCTTTCTGCACAGGCCACAAACAAAGGTACAGCACCAGCTGACATTTTTTATACATATACAGACACATTTATATATATATATCAGAGCATTTGAACACTATGGGCATGAGAACATTCACTTGTCACTAAAGTAAAAGGCAAGGTCTAGGTATTAACTGACGCTTTCTTCTGCTGTCATTGATAATATAAGTAATGAGGTTTCAGATAAAGAACTTCTGTTGTATTAGAAGCATAACCTCTTAGTGTTCTTCTGTGCTGCATTCACTGTGTCTTCCATTAAATTCTGATTCTTTGTGTTCTTGTTATTAATGATGTGTCATCATAAATTAATCCTGAGGAAGTGTTTGAATTGTTCACTGTGTAGTCTGTGGAGGTGTTGGCTACTTTAGCTCGTTGGATAGAAATTGGACAAGTTATGTGGGCAACATGAAGCCAATTTTAGGTAGTAATAAAGATATGAACTGATGCAGTGCCTTTGCCCTTGACATTAACTAGTAAGTTAACATGGTTTCAAAATGTAATGACACATCACTGCAGGAGAAGAGTGAGTAACCACACATGATGTGTTAGACTGACTTCAGGATTTTCATTATGAGGAACCTGCTGATTATAATGGAGATGACCAAACTACGCAAAGCAATAATTTGGGCATGGTTTCCTGCTTCTGAGCAGGTATTTGTAGTTTTCAGTTCCCAGTAAAAACCCAAAGTTCATGGCTCTGAAGTAACTGTTCAGCTGTTTGTTATACTTGCAACAAGGGCCATGGTAAATAGCTATTTTGGAGGGAGACACTTCAGAAGAGAGCAGTGCTGCCAGACTGACTTCGTGAGTTGTTTGTAGAGAAGTCTCAGAAAGGGCTTCAGGAAGATTACATGAATAACATCATGAGTAGAGTATAAGAACATACCATGTATCTACAGTATTTAGGCAAACCTGACTTCCTTAACACTTCTGTGTTAAGCCCAGCAGATAAAAGATTTTTCTCTTGCCTGAACCCAGCCTATTTAGCTCTGCTGCGTTGCACCTGCTGACTTCTTACCATAGTCCTGAGTGGTCTGGAGCCCAAAATGAACCACAGCATAACTGCAATGGTGGTTCTGAGCTCCTCTGTCAGCATTTGAGGGATAAGGAGGGACTATGGGATCTCTCCTCCTTTCTGTCTCCTCTCCCACTCCTCTGCAGTCACAATCATGTGAAAGACAAAGCAGTTCAGGCTCCACGTTAGAAGTCATTTCTCTGGACCAGGTCTGAGCCATAGTTCAAATGTTATTTCTGGAGGGCTGACCTGAAACTCAACTTTATCTTGCCAAAGATGGCCATAAATTTCCCTCTCTCCTCTTCTTGTTCCGTGTCATAGTGTGACTGGGCAGAGCTTGCCCAAACCAAAAGCATTGAGAGCAGCAGAAGGGATGAGGCTCCACTAATCCCCAGTTCCAACTGGTTGGTGAGGAGAGTGAAACTGGGCCCATGTCATGCTTTTCCCAGTGAAGCAAGGAGCCAGCAGACATGTGTGGTGCCTCATATGGTCCATAGGTTCCTGGAGTCTGGGCATTCCAAGACCTAGATCCATAGATCCGTCCCTCCAGCCACACAGTTACACATGGCTTCACACTCAGGGGTTTGAGTCAAATCCAGCCCCAGCATCAAACAAGTTCTCTAAGCTTGTGAATCATCTCAGGAGCAAAACTCCATTAAGTGCAGTCAACCCCAGAAGTTGCAAAGTTGATATTTAGGACTCTAAAATTAACAGATGGCTTTAAAATTATGAGTTTTTTTTAAAAAAACTACTACAAATTATTTTTATTTGTCTTGTAGTTTGCAGTAGGATGCGCCGCGCGGCACCATGGGAGGATGCACCGCGCAGCGTGGACCTCCTGGGAGGTGTCGGGAGAACTTCGGAGAGAACTCCGGAGAGAGCTTTGGAGCAAACGGATGGAGGTTTGCCACTCCAATTTGAGGGATTGGGGGAGGAGGAGAGGAACGGTCCAGCGAGAAGGCAGGTGAGTGACGCAGTCTTGAGGTCTGGAGAGGAACAGACCAGCGTCAGGGGTTCTTGCCTGCCTTGTGGGTTGTTAATGATAACAAAGGCAAAGGCTGATAGGTTAGGTTCACTAGCGCCGCGACTCTCGAGAAAGAAAGACACAGACACAATGTGAACACCTAAGCAGCCAAGGGCTGATCCAACTTTATTAACAAAATGGAGGGGTTTTATACCCTGTGGGGTAGGCGGGTCTAGAAGAGGGGTGTTAACTAGGCGGAGCATGCAAATCCGCTACAATCTATTGGCTAAGAGGTGATGCATACACATCAATGGGTGGTAACCGGGGAGGAGAGAACTAGGGATAATATGATTGGACAGTACCTCGGGGTACACTGACCAGTGGGGTAGTTGCAACCAAGCCTGACAGGGCCTATTGGTTTATGAGGAGAAAAGGAAAATGGGGGATGGTTAACCTAACAATAGGTTTGGAACTAAGTGCAAACCACTACAGAACAGTCTTTTAGGTGCATCAGGGTTTTACTTCAGTGTTGTCCCTTTGAACTTTCCAAACGTCAAAATTCATGATTGCCTTCTGGTTTTCTCTCCAGTGGCCATATCCTTTGTTCATGGTTTCATAGATCACTCCATCTCCAACATCTCCTCCTTTCTTGTTTTTTAATTGAGCTGGGAAAACACGCTTAAGAATGGATTGTTTAAGGTAAGACAATGAGTAGGTAAATGCTGACGACAGGCACACTAAAAATATTTGTTTGAGCCAATTGGGTAAAAAAGGTAGCTTTAAGCTTTCAAAGACATCCTTTGAATAAAAATTTTTGGGTACTTTAGCAGCAGTGAGTAGATTCTCTAATTCTGTAATGCTATAGAAAGTGAAATTAGCTTTGTTGGAGTAATTGGCAAAATTTAAACAACACAGGTTTGGTAGTTGCCCAATTAGGTTTACCGTGAAATGTGAGATTATGGAGTTGTGCTAAAAGGTCGAAATTTTGTACATTTTCGATTTGTTGTAAAGTTACGATTTTGGATTTTAAATTTAACGGGTCAGGGTTTTCGTTTACTCTTTTTGGTATAGAAGGGGTGGCTGGATCGAGTATTACTAATCTGCCGATGGTGCATGGGCCTCCCACAGGAAAGGAAGGAATTCCTGCCCATGCTTGATCTCTACAGATAAGAAATAGCCAATTGGGGAGTTTTTTAGGTGTGGTAAAATGATGTGAGTTCATATTTTTTCTAAAGTAGGGTTTCTCACACCACAAGGATGCATTTCTATAGAATTGTGAATCAGGTGTAAGATTGTGTTTTATTTCTGGTATCGTTTTGTAGAAGTCGAAACAAAGTTCAGCTTTGACTGAACCTAAAATTTTGATTTCTTGAGGTTCCAGATCAGTGTTGGATGCAAAATGGTAATTATTAAAAAAGGATTGGACATCTGGTGTGGAGAGTAGGCCAATTGTATGGGATTTTAAAGGATCATCGATATTTAGTGTAGTTAAACACAATTTGTCAGTTTGCATAGTGTTGGCTAGCATTACCCACATGTTTCCCTTAACTGGTGATCTCGCCGGTGGCATCAGAGGAGGGCGGTTTACCGGACGCTTGTAGGTAGGAGAGGTGAATGTGAGGATGATGAGGATGGTGAAGGTCCATGGAAAACTTTTACTCTCTTGGATGGTATCCATTTCAACCCGGTTCCTGTTGAAATACAAGCATATCCTTTTCCCCATGTGATTAGGGGAAAAGGACCTTCCCATTTGTTAGTTTCAAGATTTTTATACATTATCTGAGCTTTTTCTGAACTTGTGGTTGTTAAGTTGTTAAAATGTTTCTGGGTTGGGGTTAGATTTTCATCATGACGATTTAGGAAATTGAGAACGTAAAGAGCTTTTGCTAGTCTTTCTTGCGGAGTGAGAGTTTTGGTATTCTTTTCCTGCTTTTTTAACATATTTTTTAAAGTTTGATGAGCACGTTCCACTATCCCTTGTCCGGTGGGATTGTGAGGGATGCCTGTGGTGTGTTTGATGCCCCATTGTTAAGAAATATTGAGTGTCTGTAGACACATATGCAGGACCATTGTCAATTTTGATATGACATGGTACTCCCATGTGGGCAAACGCCGTTAAGAGATGTCTCTTAACATCTCGACTTTTTTCTCCAGAATGTGCTGTGGCTACTAAGAATTTGGAAAAGGTGTCGATTGAAACATGAACGTATTTTAGTTTGCCAAATTGAGGTACATGGGTAACATCTGTTTGCCAAATTTGTAGTGGCTCCAATCCTCTGGGGTTCACCCCAACAGGTTGGAGAGGGGTAATTTTTTGGCATTCAGGGCAAACTCTGATGATTTCTTTTGTTTGACTTTGAGTGAGGTTGAATTGCTTTTGGAGGGACTTGGCATTCTGATGAAAAAAGTCGTGGGAAGTGCGCGCTTGTTCCAGTAGATTTGGGACAACAGTCACACCTGCTAGAAGATTGGCTTGGCAGTTTCCCTCAGCTACAGAACCTGGGAGAGTGGAATGTGAGCGGATATGGGTGATGTAAAAAGCGTGCTCACGTTGGCTAATCAGAATGATCAGGGATCTAAAAAGGAGAAACAATTGTTTATTTTGAAGATGTTTTAAGTAGGAATGTTCCGCTCTTTGCACAATTCCTACAACATCGGCTGAATCACTTATGATGTTTAGGTTTTGCTTTGAAAAGAGGGTAAAGGCTTTAACTACAGCTGAAAGCTCAACAATTTGTGATGACCCCGTAGTTACGTGGCAGTTGTGATGCCACTGATTTTCGGCTCTCCATGCAACTATTGCTTTTCCTGTGCGTCCTGAGCCATCAGTGAATACTGTGATAGCATCAGGGATTGGTGTCTGTGATTGGACAAATTTTAGGTGAATTGGGATGTATCGAAGTTTTTGTAGGGTTTTCTGTTGTGGTATTGAAAATTTGATTTGTCCCTTAAAGTTCTCAATAGCCAACTGAAAATCAAAAGAGAGGGTTAGCATTTGTTCTAAATGTTCAGAAGTCAGGGGAAGATAGATGGTATGAGGGTCTTCCCCTGACATTTCCCAACATCTTATTCTTGCCTTATAGCATACTTTTGCGAGTAACTCAGGGAGGGTAACTAACATTTTGCTAAAACAATTAGGTAAAAAGATCCATTCCCAGATGACAAAATGTGCAGGATTGTTGGTGATTTTTCCTAGGACAGCGAAAGGCTGCCTAGGGCCCAGTAAAATTATAATAACAGGTGGAACACCTACAATTTTCCTGTTTGCCTGCATTGATGAAATTCTCTGTTCTACAATCTTAAGAGACTGTGATGCTTCTGGGGTAATCGTTCTGGGGGAGTTAAGGTCAGGGTCTCCCTGGAGTAGGTCAAATAAAGGGTGAAGGTCATCTGTTGTAATGCCCAATTGTGGCCGAATCCAATTGATATTCCCTAGTAATTTTTGTAAATCATTTAGCGTTTGAATGTTTTGGTTGATTGTGATTTTTTGTGGTGTAATGGAGGTGGTGGTAATTCTCCATCCCAGGTAATGCCACGGGGAATCCCATTGGATTTTTTCAGGAGAGATATAGAGGTGGAAGGTTTTCAGAACTTTTAAGGTTGAATCTAATGCTAGCTTTACTTCCAAATTTGTTTCTGCACAAATCAAAATGTCATCCATGTAGTGGTAAATAATGACGTTAGGATTTTGGAGTCGAATTGGAGATAAAATTTTAGAGACATATAATTGGCATAAAGTGGGTGAGTTTTTCATGCCCTGAGGGAGAACTTTCCACGTGTATCTCTTATTGGGCTCTCCGGCATTTCTGGATGGGACGGTAAAGGCAAATTTGTCTATGTCGTCAGGGTGTAAGGGGATTTGGAAAAAACAATCTTTTATATCTATTATGACAATTGGCCAATTTTGGGGGAGCATCGATAAGGCAGGCATCCCTAATTGTAAAGAACCCATTGGTTCTAGAACATCGTTAATTTTCCGCAAATCGTGCAGTAACCTCCACTTGCCTGATTGTTTTTTTATGACAAAGACCGGGGAGTTCCAGGGACTGGCTGATGGGGCTATGTGTCCTAGTTGCAATTGTTCTTGTACTAGAAGCTCTAATTGATGCAGCTTTTCTTCTGGAAGGGGCCACTGGTCTACCCAAATAGGTTTTTCCGTTAGCCAATGAAATTTGGGTAGCAGCTGCTCTCCAGTGGCTGACATTACAAATTTGTCTCTATTTTAGTGCCCCATTGAACCATGATGTCTCTGCCCCAGAGAGTCATCAGCAAGGGAAGGACTAGCGGCCTACACGATGCGGTCCGTTTGTCTGTGTCAGTAAAAGTTACCACCTGTTTACTCTGTTGTGGACTACAGGAACCCCCCACCCCTGACACATTAAGAGGTGTTTTTTCTAGAGACCAGGATTCTGGCCAGTCTTTGGTGGCGATGATGGTAACATCTGCTCCTGTGTCGAGTAACCCTGTAATGACGCTGTTCCCTGTTGACGAAGTAACACTGACGGTCATCATTGGCTGGTTATCTGTAAGGGTTGTAGACCAATTAACAGTTTGGGTGGTTTCATGGTGCTCAGGAGGTTCTTGCAGTTGTTGACACAACTGCGACACAGGAAGCAAAACAGCTACAGGATCTTGACAGGTGATGGTTACTGGTGGGAGAAAAACTCGAAGAGAAACAGAAATGTCATTACAGTTTTTGCAATCCTTACTATTGAACAGTTCTATTTGTGTAATTATTCCTCTTTGGGAAGCTTCTTCTGTGGGTTGTACTAAGTAGCACTCTTCTGTTTTTAAGGGTTGAGAGGGTGATACTGTTATAATGCACTCTTCTTTATCTAAGAAGACTTGTGGAGTCGAGGGATAGAGTGTAATGTGGTGTAATGTTTTCAGTGTAGATTGATGATGTTTGGTTCAGACTGTGTTCTGGTTAGGTGGCACAGACAGTCCGTCGAAGTACTTGTTATCATTGCGCCCCTCATAGCGCTCGGAATGGAGTTTCCCTGATTGGTATCTGATCTATGTTGTGTAGGTGGAGTGTTGAATGTCACTTGCTTTTTATATTGACTTTTGGGTGATTTAGGTGGGAGGGGAGCACCATTTATGCCTGTTATGGATCTACACTCCGAGGTCCAGTGTTTCCCTTTTCCGCACCTTTGACAATTAAACTTGGGCAATGTTTTAGGAGTAACAGGTTTATTTTCAGGGCATTTTCGTTCAAGGTGACCTGATTTTTCACAGTTAAAACATTGGCCTCTTGCTGCACACATCATTATCTTAACGTTTTCTTTCATTGACCCCACATTACGGCATGCCTCAATCATATCAAGTAATGTGGGATTTTTTAATGGTCTTAAGACTTTTTGGCACTCTTCATTTGCTTTTTCTATCACTAAAGATTTAAACAAAACGTCTTGTGATGTTTCATCTGATATTTGTTTCACGATAGCCTCTTTTAGTCTTGTCGCAAATTCTAAAAAGGGTTCTTTCGGTCCTTGGAATATTAGTGCATACGACGGTGTAATGGTTGTAATTTTCGCTACTTTTTTGATTGCTTTAAACGCTAATTCACTGGTTGTGTGCAATAATGTTATGTGCGTGGTAGCTTGCTTTGCATTGTTATTGTACGCCCCTTCTCCATATAACCTGTCGATAGCTTGTTCATGTGTCATTCCCCTGATGTCGCCTCCTTCCTTCACATATTTTTTGATCAGGGCTTTCCACTCTGTCTCAAAGGCAGAATATTGGATTACTGGTAGCCAAGCCCTTGCTACTAGTCTGATGTCGTTGGGTGTTAGATCATAGGTGTGGAAAAAGGACTCAAGGAGGCCAATAGTATATGGAGAGTTTAAACTGAATTCTGTGATTGCTTTTTTTATGTCTTTAAGGACAGGATACGAGAAGGGTCTCCACTCAGGAGGTCTACCTTCTTCCTTAAAGATTGGGAAGGCTTGAAGCATCTCCACGTCACCTGCTAAAGCAGCTTGTTCGTGGAAGACCTTCCAAGCTTTTTCATGTGCTTCGATGACCTAATGGGTGATATCTATCCAGGGGCCAGGTGTAGTGGCCTCCTGGACAGCTGTAGTGGCTGGGAATGTGTATAGATCATCAGCATCTCCCGGGGCTGGTAGAGGTTTAGATGCTGAGGCACTAGGGCTTTTGTTTTTGTTACATTTTTGTGTAAGCATCTTAGCAGATTGTGATCTGCATAATTTTTGAGTGGTGGATTTAGGTTTTGCCAATTGAATGATCTCAGTGAGGGGCGGCGGTTTGCTCTCATCCTCACTGGTTGCACTAGAAATGTCATCGCATGAGGATGGTAAGTGTGTTTGGGTGAGTAATGGCGTGCGTTTGGCAGTAGGTGGTTGTTGCTGTTGCTGTTCTAGTGTAGAGGAGTGATGTTGTGCAAGAATGGCAGGTGTTTGTGTAATAGTGTGTCTCGTATGTTTGGATTTAAAGGATAGTTGCCGGAAGGCTACAGGTGGGACTAGGACTTGCGCCTCGGCCACAGGCGCAGGCCTGTATAGTAGCTCCGGTGCTGTGGGGTGAGCGACATGATGCGGTTGCATGGGGGTAGGCCTTGGTGTAATGGTAGGCCTTGACGGTAAAGGAGGGTAGGCCTCAGGCCTGGTGACATGGGCGCTGCCATGTTGTTGAGGAGGGGTTTGGCTTATGCCGGAAGAGGAAGCATGGCTAGATGACGTCAGTGGAATGGTGGGTTGATGTAATGAGGGTGTGCTTAAGATGACATCATGGGGGGCGGAGACGAATGATGATGTGACATCAGGGGGAGTGTACTGTGGTGGATTCACTCCCTTTCTCTGAGGCTTGGCTCCGCCCTGGGCTCCTCCCTCTTCATGGTCCCACTCCACGAGGTGTCTCCCGACGCCAGGATTTTCGCGGTTTTGCATGCAATGGTCCCATCCTCCCGCGCCATCTTGTCTTCCTCCCTCCTTGGTGTTACGACCCACCATGTTAGTACCAGGAGGTGACGCAGTAGAAAAAGACTTGCAGCCGCTATCTTTAGATGTTGCAAGTGCTGGATTAACAGCAGAGGTACAAACTGCACCCTTTTGTCTATCTTGCAGAAGCATGTAAATTAGTCTCCAAGATATTAAAGCTTTGCCTGCCACTTTGTCCCCTTTCTTTTCAGCTTTCCAAAGCTGAGCGCCAAGCTTGTCCCAGTGGTCAATGTCCAACTCCTCAGGGATTTCTAGACGGTGGGAGTTGATCCATGAGGCCAAAGCTTTTAGAGAAGCTTTATCGTACTTATGGCCTTGGTAATCAATAACTGATCTGATTTTTCTATAGATAGGGTGCTCAGGCTTGCGGAGAGCAGACCCCATGTTGTTGAGGAGCGCAGAGAAATGGGGATTGGAGAGGTGTTAGGAGGGGAAGGGCTGCCCCGACAGCTCACCTCTCCCGGAGATCTCCTGCTTCTTCGGTGAGGGGGACGCGAAGTCCAGTCTCTGTCAGGGGAGACTGCCGGACTGCAGCGTATCAGGAACTCCCACAGCTGTTACCCACTGGAAACTGTCGTAGGAAAATCAAAAATGAAGATCCCACAAAGCAGCCTCACTAGTTGGGCGCCATTTGACGCAGTCTTGAGGTCTGGAGAGGAACAGACCAGCGTCAGGGGTTCTTGCCTGCCTTGTGGGTAACAAAGGCAAAGGCTGATAGGTTAGGTTCACTAGTGCTGCGACTCTCGAGAAAGACACAGACACAATGTGA
>VYXB01002814.1:0-10751 GCA_013397135.1 Pachyramphus minor
ATTTCCTTGAAACTTCACCTGTTCGTTAGCTCTCCTCTCGCGGCTTGGAGTCTCTTGGGTAGCTTGTGAGCTGTGTCAGGTGGTGGGGTTTCTTTGGTTTGGTTTTGTTTTTCTTGATCAAACAAAAAGGGTGGGTTTTACCACAGGAAAGATGAAGGAGGTTTTCAGAAACATTGGAGAGAGTTGTCTAATGTTTCCATCAGGGCGTCCAAGCCGCGTGCTGTTAGTGCAGAAAGGAAGGCAAGCTGCAGGGTTATTATTTGCAAAGGGATGAAATGATGTTTCTTGTTGGTTGAAAACGAAGGAAGTACTTGTGAAAGACAAAGTCGGTGTTGTCCGACGTTTCCCTTTGCCAGCCTGCGCTCGGGGAGCCCCGGAGGTGCTTTGGGGGCAGTGGGGGGGGCGCGGCTGCAGTGCCGCTCCCGGCTGTGTCCGCCAGGGGGCGCCTGTGAGGCAGGGCCAGCGCTCGGGGGCGGGGTTGGAAACAGCAGCTCGGGAGAGCGATGCGTTCCCCAGGCTGGCGCCTGAAGCGCTCGGCCGCCGGGCGGGGTTGGTGCTGCGGCCGCCCGGGGGCGGGGGGGAACCGGGGTGGTCGCCTTGCACGGTCTTTAAAGAGAATAATAACCAAATTTAACAATCAAATAAAAATACAGCCCCCCAAAATGCATGAAACCCGAAACTAACGCCGGCAGCCTTTGCGCCGCCTCGGTGAGGTCATCCCCCTGCGTGCTGTGCTGCACAGCAGGGGCTGAGTAGCCCGATTGCCTGCCGGGTGACCCCAGGTGAGATCATGGTGGGGCTGAGGGGCTACTGCTCTCTGGGAGTCGCTGAGATTGCCTTGGAATCCCAAAGTCTCTGCCTGCGCAGGAATGTGAGACAGAGGTGACCCTAACTTGGTTGATTGTGGAGTGTTTTGGTGCTGAGTTGATGCTTTTGGCTTGTGTGTCAATTCCCAGCCTCAGTCAGGGCTTCCCGTGGAGCGTTGCTGCTGCTGCTGCCACCAGGAGAGAGAAATCCTTTGGGAAGCTGGGATACAAACAGCAGTTCTGCGAACAGCTCAGCTTTTCCTAGGTAAGAGCAGGTTTTAGGGAAGAAAGGCCTGTAGTGAGTGATCAGAAGAGAAAGGTGACAGCCAGGAGCCTTTGACTTCCCCAGTGCCCTTAATTTGCTTGTTCTGCTCTCTTTCAGGACAGGGAAAATCACTGACTTGGGTCTGGCGATGCCAAATGCCTTGGGGTGTGAGCAGCCAAGGGCAACAGGCTGCAGTCCCACCAAGCAGTGCTGGGGGTTCCTGGTGCTGCCCCTGGGGTGGGGTAAGTCAGAGGGACACATTTATCTTTTCCTGGCTGTTGGCATTTGCTCCCTGGGCAATGGCTCTGTTTCCCACTCCAGGCTGGTCCTTGCTGTGTGTGCTGGGAAGGGGCAAGAGGAAGGGGAGAAGGGCCAGGTGAGCGTGGGGTCACAGAGCTGTGGGATGGGGTTGGTCTGTGCTGAGAGGGGCAGGTGGTCCCCGTCGGTGAGCCTGAGCATTGGTTTGGGGATTCAGGAGCCCGGGGGGGAGCGAGCTCGGGGGCTGTTTGCAGCTCTGCCAGGGTTGGAGCTGACACAGCACTGGGGGAGAGCCTGGAGCTTCGCTGGGCTGTGAGACAGATGCAGGGGAGCTGGGGGAGGCTTTGGGACTCCCTGGAGGGAAAGGAGGGCTGGATGGAGCCATGGGCCTGTGCCCATGTGTTTCATGGAAGTGTTTTGCTAAGGAGGATGAGTTATGAGGAAAAAAAACAAAACTCCCCCCTCTAAGCAAATTATGAAATTAAGAGGCTCCGATTGAGGGGAAAATGTGGAGAAAGGGAAAAACAATAACAACCCTTTATTAAAGGATATATAAGTGTTGGCAGAACAACAAAAAGAACTCAAAGGAACAACTGAACTATAATCCTGTACCCAAAACTCCCTTTCAACAGAAATAACCAGTTCAGTTGCACTTTCAGCGCAATTCTACCCACAGCCGGCAGGGGGCGCTGTTGGGTCTCTGGAGGTGCACTGCCTGCAGTGCTCAGTGCTGGCCAGCAGGGGGCGCTGTTGGCCCCCGCGGTTGCCTTGGGAACCCTCCGGGCGGGCGGTGGCACCAGCAATGGCGGCCTTCCCCCCACCGAGGAGGGGAGAGGGGGAAGGAAGGGGCTTCTGTCAAGAAAACTCATGCTGTCTGCAGCTGGTGGCGTGTCCTTCCCTCTCCCCTTGATGTGCACAAAAAGGACCACTGCCAGAACACAGGAGTGGAGGGGGGGAAACAAAAAAATTACCTCGTCCCAAATCAACTCCTCTCCAATGAAGCCCTAAACAGGTCTGGGCTGGGAGCAGAAACAGGGCGGAGGCAAAACTGGGCCAACCAGAATAAAAGCAAACACAGCCAGGCAGCCAGGCAGCAGCAAGGCAAACCTTGGAGCTTTCTTCAACCCACCCCTAGCTGCGTCCAGGCAACCAGAAAAAGTTTTTTCCCCGGAGAGGGAAGAAAAGAAACTTCTCATCCCTCCCCCAGAGAGATCAAAGCCCATCAACTAGGAATGCAGCCTGCTGCCCAGTTCTTTTGTGTTGGTAAAGTACCCCAGACAAACCAAAACCTGCCTCCCACACAGAGGCAAGGGGGAAGGGAGAAAAAAAATCTATGCTAAGTTCCCTTTTGTCATAAACCTATGACACCATGGGAAGACACTTGTCCAGGGTACTGGGATCTGGGTCAAACTCCAGTTTCCCTCGTGTCCAGGGATGCAGGGTCTGAGGGATTGGGTTTCCCTGTGGGTTTCCAGGAGACCAGGAATGAGAGGAAAGGTGGTGCCAGAGCTGTGTCCCACCGGGCTGTGTTTCCCTCAGAGGACAGAGAGCCTGTGGGCTGAGGTGAGACTGCAGTGAGTGTTGGGATGAGCAATGCAGGGAACAGGGAGCTCGGAATTCCAGGTGTTGATAGAACCATTGCCTTAGGTATGTTTAGTTTGTATGTGAGCTGGGATTTGGGCTGGAGACCTGATGTTGGGAACAAAAGGTGGAGAAAACTTGCTCCATGGATGTGTAAGGATGGACTGAGAAGCAGGGAAGGGGAGTATTTCTAAACTATATGGATATTCCCCCAAGATGTGGGATAGAGCAGCGATGAGGGTGGTTGGGTTTTGTAATGAATTAAACTGTATATTTGTAATTTTTCTGTATAAGCATAACTTCCTGTGATCTTTCTTTTGTAATAAAATTAATGATATATTTCTTTTTTGTAACAAAGAGGAAAAACCTCTCTTCTTCCAGTAAAATGTATGACTTTGCTGCCAGGAAATTCTAATCCACAGGCAGACAAGAGAATATACAATCTTTTGTTAAGGTAACTGAGTCAATCAGCAAGTGAAGCCCCTTCCCGAAACCCCCTAGACAACATAATCTTGTTTCCAGGAAAGAAGCTTGGAAGAAACAGACAGATTAAACTTTCCTTTTAGATCCTAGTTCAAATACACATCTTTTATCTAAGAATATTCTGATCTGGAACAGCAACCCAAATCCACATTTTAAGGGAACACCGAAACTCACTTGTGACTTCGGGATTGCGTAAGACAGAAAATGAACAGTTAAAAAGACAGAGAGAGCGTTCACTCCTCGCTCGTTTGCTCTGATGCAATCAGCTCGGCGCGCTGTATTTTTTTGCTTGTTTTTATTGCTTTCATAATAAACCATTTCTTCATTGAAGCTTTGCAGTCTGGCTACTATCTTAACTTATAACAGGTTTGGCTGGGCCAAAATTCTCTTGAATGTTTCCAAGCAGAAGTGGGGGCTTGTCTTGCCCCTCCCCAAAGCACTGCAGGCACGTGGGAGTAGCTCAGTGCTGGCCCAGTTCTCTGAGACATAACCATGTGGTAGAGGTTTAAGTCTTAATGACAACACTATCATCTCTTGATGGCAAACACTGGGTTCCACAGTCCCAGCCTGATGAGGGAGAACAGAAACTTCTGTTCTTCATGGCAAACCTTCTGTTACTCCACGTGCAGTCTTGTCTTTTCATCATGTGAGTTGCTGTCCAGAATCTCTCCAACAAAACCTGTTAGAAAGTTAGAGGTCAAATTGGAGTTTGGGCCTGTTCCTTACAAACTCCTGCAAAGCCTGAAGGCCTGGGCGGATGACTGCTCTTAACAAAGGTTGTTTGTTAATGTTCTGTCAGATTTCCCTCACCTCTGGGCAGGACAGGCAAGGGTTAAGGTGGGGAACTGTGCAAGCGAGACCTGTGGATTTCTTCTGTGCATGTGTCAGTTTGGCAGGGCTGGGACAAGGAGGACTCGTGCAGGCACTTACAGAGACGGCCGGAACAGGAGCGTGTTGCGGAGAAAGAAAAATTGCAGGTGGTAGGTGCTGAGAAATTTGTACTTCCTGTGCTCTGCACTTAGTAATGGGTCAGCTGCAGAAATTTCCTGGGGACACTGGAAAATGATCCCTGGTCTGCTGAAAAGTGGGAAAATCCTGCTGTCAAATGCAGACCCCGGGGGGGGGGGGGGCAAAAGAGCAGGCCNGGCCAAAAGAGCAGGACCTGGGTCTGCAAGTGCGGGAGAAACAAGGGAGAGAGCAATGTACGGGTCATCCTCTGCCTCCAGGAGGGAGGGCAGCAGGAAAGGCCATGGACTAAAGCACTGAAGTGCTGTTCCCCAGGGAGCCCCTGCACAGCACTGACCTTCCTTCTGCACTTGCTGTCCCCTTCCCAGCGGAGCCGAAGCGTTGGGTGCGGGTCCTGGGGGGATGGAGCTGGCAAGGACAAACTGGGAGGGTGTTTGTGAAGGAAGGGGGTAGAAGGAACTCTTCATGTGCTTTCTCTACTCTTTCATCCCACAGAATTGGCACGAGAGGAAATACCTCAGAGGGGCTTCCCTCCAAATAAGCCCTGAATATCCCAGGAGGTTTCAGCTGGGAGAAAGGAGCTGTGGAAGAAAACCACTGTAAAAATAGCCAATGGGGATCATCAGGTTTTCCAGCCAAGAAGAACAAGGACAGAGATGAGGGAATAGGGCTCCAATTAATAATGATTGGATGGGAATGATTTCTGTATGTTTTACAGTCTCTTTTTATTCTTGGAATGGTTTTAAAATTATTGCCAAAACAACCAACTAAGTTGGAAATTTTGTGTTTGAGAGGAAACAACGCAAAATAAATGCAGGGAGAGAGCATGGAATCATCCTGGGATCCTGGAGTGGTTTGGGTTGGAAGGGACGTCGGGGATCATCTCCTTCCACCGCCTGTCACAGACAGGGACACCACCTACTAGACTGTCCAGCCTGGCCTTGGACACTTCCAGGGATGGGGCAGCCACAACTTCTCTGGGCAACCTGTGCCAGGGCCTCCCCACCCTCCCAGGGAAGAATGTCTTCCTGATGTGTGATATTTCCCTTTTTTCTCTGCAGGAAGAGACAAGGGAATTTCCTTCCACAGCCAAGGATCAGGTGACAACTGCTGGTGCCGGACAGGGAAGGGTACGTTCGCCCCCACTCCCGGCAAACTGGGAAGGTGTACCATCTGCCTGCAGCTGGCTGGAGTTCCTGTTAGCTCTGGGCTTTCTGTCCACAAGCTGGGGATCATGGCCAGAGTCATTCAAACCTGGGGAACAATGACCTTCACACCATCCCTGCAGCCCGTGCAGGGCAGGCTGCTGCTCATTGGCCCCTGACCGCAGGCGGCTGTGGAAGTGATGGTGTTCAGGGAATGCTGATTGTATTTCCCAGTTTTTGGCAATGCGGTCATTACAAAGAGAAAAAACAAGTCTATGGAAATCCCCCGCACCTGGGAGTTTGTGGTGCTCTGGATTAAGTCTTGGCGTTATAATGTTAAAACTGTGAGCGACGTCAGGGACGGTGGCCGAGCAGGGCCAGCGGCGGTGCCGGACGAGGCTGCCCTGGGGTCCCTTCCCCGCGGGGTCGCAGCCACGGGACCCGCCCGTCGTTGGAGGCTGCGGCCCCCCCGCGACCCTTCCGGCGCTGCCGAGGCTGCCGGGGAGGGATCGGCCTTTGCTGGAGGAAGGGGAGTTTGGTCCTTGTGTTCGAGGGCGGCAGCGGCAGCGGCGCTGCAGGGCGGGACGTGCGGGAGGTGCCGGGTGACGGCGGGGAAGCCGCGGCGGGGCCCAGGGGCTGTGGCTGTTGGGGTCTGGCGGGGGGCGAGGTCTGCCCGGGCTTAGCGGGAGGAGCTGGGGGTTAGCACCGTGCTATTGTGGGGTTGTTTTTTCCCGTTTTTCTTGTTTCCTTTTCGACCACTGCTGTGCTGGGCAGAAAAGGCTGGAAAAGAAAGACTGGCAGTGGCTTCCCGACTCGCTTTGCAGACAGTTGCCACCTTCAGAGGAGGCACAAATCCCCGCGGAGCTGAGCAAGGGGTGTTGGGGAGTGCAGTAGGGTGCAGCGAGCTGGGGTGGGGCTGTGAGCAGGGGAGGGTGTGCGCACTATATACCATACTCCTTGGAGTCCGTGCCCTAGTATGCCACAAGGGGGTTGAGGTGACCAGCCTGAAAGCCCAGCAGGGGCAGCTGAGCTACTCTGTGTCTTTGACCATGACCAGCGGGAGCTTGGGATATACACGTGGATACTAGTGCAAGGACAACAGCAACCCAGTGAGGAGCTCTGCCCTCAGTGCTCCACAGAAGCTGAGTGTCACAGGTGAGACATGGCACTGAGGAACAGGCAGGCAATACTCATAGGCCCCACAGATCCCAGGTAAGGGGGGGCAGCCTACCCTGCACCATGGCATGTCCCTGGGCACTTGGAATGCTGCGGGTCTCTGGGCAGTTCAGCCCAGTGGGGCTGCACGAGTTGGGGTTCAGCACGGCTGCGTTGGTGCAAGTACAAGAAGTGTTTGGACGATACTCCTGGACACGTGGCGTGACTCTTGGGGATGGTGCAGTGAAGGGCCGGGAGCTGGACTCTATGATCTTTGTGGGTGCCTTGCAACTTGGAATATTGGGTGTGGTTCTGTGAAGTTGAACAGGACTGCGTCTGAGCAGAGAGCAGGGGCTGAGCAAAGCAGAGCAGGGCAATGGCAGCACAGCCCTTGGGCACTGCCCCAGCCAGGCTGAGCCCAGAGGGCAGCTGGAGGTGGGGTTGTTCCCACTCTGTTCATGGGGCAGAGACACGGGGACAGCAGGGAGTCCAGGGCAGGGAGGGCATCCGAGGACACTGATGGGGATGGGGATATCTCCAGGCTGGGTAGTCCCAGTGCCCAGTGGCTCCATGTCTCCAGGATGAGGATGAGGTTGGGGGCAGATGACAAAGAGGAGCAAGGTGAGGACACAGCACAGGATCCAGATCCAGAGGAGAATGGCTGACCTGGAAGAAGGGTGGGTGTCCATGTTCCAGTGTGGACAAAACCTGTCCAGGAGGAAGGAAGAGTGGAAAGGGCTCACAAATCACCACTTGCTTCTGAGTGGGAGCACTGTCTTGGTTGAGGGAATTCTCTGTCAGAGAATTCAGAGCTTATGAGTCTCAGTGTCCTGTGCAGGGACCATCCTAGACACTGAGCAGAGCCTCCAGCTCACATCTTGCTTCACTGGATGAATGTGGAAAGACACAGTTCATGCAAATCTTCGCAATTTACTTGACATGGGCTCTTATGGGTACAGGAAAGACCAGAGAAGGCGTGATGGGGAGAGGAAACAGAGAATGCCCTTAGAGTCAAGTGAGATCCTAACTAATGAACCTCCCAGTGTCCTGGTAGTGGCAGCTGCACAGCCTTGGCCCTGATGCCAAGGGTCACTGAGTGTGTGAGGAGGGAATCACTCACCACTGGTGGGTGTGCCTGCCTGGGAGGTGGACCTACTGTCTGGGAGGAGAAAGGCACAGGCTGAGAGTCTGCAGCACTCACTGCACAGACTGAGACACTGTGGGACCCCCTGATCCAACATCTGTAATTTGTGGGGATCAATGAATGAATGCCCTGCCCAGCTGTGGCTCTGCATTAGATCCGGAACCACCACTCTCCTCTTTCCCTGATGCTGGGGCAGGAGAGGAGCAGGATGCTCTCCCATGACTGGCAGGAGTGTCCCTGGTGGCAAAGGCTGGGCGGAATTGCCCAGTGACCCGCAGCATTCCCACTGCCCAGGCACATGCCATGGGGCAGGGCAGGGTCTTCTCCCTCACCTGAGGTCTGTGTGGCCGATGATATTTTCCTACCTTTTACGCAGTGCACCTGTGACTTTCAGCTTCTGTGGAGCGCTGAGGGCAGAGTTCCTCACATAGTTGCTCTTGTCCTTGTGCTCGTATCCACATGTGTATGTCCCTAGGCTCACCTTCACCCCAGTGTGTGAACAACACAGGGAAGAGCATGTAGTAGCTCTTCTGCCTTTCCTGGGCATCCAGGCTGCTCATCTCCACCCCGTCCTTGCAGAAGACAATTCAGGTTGCAGGAGACTCCCAGAAAATTTGGCACCAAAACAAAACCTCTTCCCCTCCTGGGTAGCAATGGGGTTCATGAAGAGCTCAGGAGCTGGGAGGTCACCTGGAGAGAAGGCACAGGTATCTCCCAGGACAGTGTTAGTCTTGTCAGAACTGGAAAATGCCTCAGATCTGGGATGGGAACCATTTCCTCTCCAGCCATTCACACCTGGCTTAAAAAGCCCTTCTCCCTTCCCATATCCAGCCCCACACATCTCCCTTTACAAGACCTGTCCTTGTACTCACCACCTCCTGGGGAGCTGCAGATGTCCCAGGGCATTGCACCGGGATCTGCAACCGTGGGGCACCCAGGGTTTTGCTCAGAGGGGCAGCAACCCAGCTCAGCCCCATGCCCCTGTCCATGTTCCCACTGCTGAGACTTTGCTGGCTGAGCACCTTCCCACCCATGGGGCTCTGCCTCCTCTTCAGTCTTGAAACCTCCTCAAGAACAACTTGCTTTGGCTTTCTGGNTTGCTTTGGGTTTCTGGTTCCAGGTGGGTGCCTCTGGCTCCCTAAAGCACTTCAAGCATCTGCCAAGTCTCACACTACGACCAAAATACTTAGGAAGGCCTAGAGAATGGTCTTAGAGGGACAGCAGAATATTTTGGACTGAAATCCAATATCTTTGGAACATGCTTGCCCTGAAGGACATCTCCAAAGTTCTAGTGGGAGTCTATAAATGTGCCTGAGTGACTCCCCTTATCAAAATTCTCTGGGCAAGGCTTGGAGCCATCTGGTCTATTGGGGGGGTGTCCCTGCCTATGGCAGGGGTTGGAACAAGATGCTTTTTCAAATTCCTTTTAACCCAAACCATTCAAGGATTCTCCAGCCTCAAGGAAATTTTGGGCTGTGAGTGCGAAAATGGAAATAAAAGGCTTTAAACAAGAAACACCTACTACAGTTGATCCTAAACCACAGAAGATGTGGGAAAATTGCAGTGTGTGTGTGGAAAATACGGAAGTTTGGAATAAAATTGCAGGCGACAATTCAGAGCCATTTGGAATGCTATTTTTCCATGATGCCTCCAAATTGATTCAAGAGAGGAACTGAGGGGGAGCAGAACAGCCCCCTCAAATGCTGCATTATGAAGGAATGACTGATTTCCTAACACAGAGATATTTGTTTCTTTGTTTGAACCCAATAAAACTGGAAAAGAAAGGCCAGGGCTTGTCTGTCCTCTATAAACAGCCTAAGGACAGGCTGGGGTTTGCTGGGCAGTCACACCCCCCCCAAGAGCTTAAGGCCTGGGGAAGGTTCAGCCATGCAACGTCAGCTCCTGTGCTCCCGTGGTGCTTGAAGGGGGAGGGTCCCTCTTTCAGGGAGGGGGTTGGTAGATTGTTGCAGCTTGGAGCTAAGGGGGTTCTGGTCCTAGTGTCCGACCTGGCAGATGCTGAAGTGCTTTAGAGAACCAGAGGCATCCACCTGGAACCACAAACCTCAGCAAAACTGTCTCTGATGCAAGGAAACTTCTTCCAAAGGCTCCTTTGCTGGCACAAGTTTTGAGCTTGGGGTCCATGTAGGGGGCTGCTGATGTTGAGACCTCAGACCCTCAACTGTCCAAAAACTGCACATGCCCCTCTAGCATCCCAATCCCCTAGGGACATGCCATGGGGCAGGGCAGGGTCCCCTTACTCACCTGGTGTGGGGGACTGGAGAGTGTTGCCCTGTCTGTGCCAGGGCACATGGAACTGAGTTCCATGTCTCACCTCTGAAACTCAGAATCCATGGAGCACTGAGGGCTGCCTTCCTCCCTCAGTTGCTCTTGTCCTTGTACTGCTATCCACATGTGTATGTCCCTGTGCTCCCCTGGTCCTGGTGAAGAGCATGGAGTAGCTCCCCTTCTTAAGCTTTCAGCCTGCTCATCTCCACCCAGTCCTTGCAGAAGACAATTTAGGTAGCAGGGGACTTCCAGTGACTTTGGCACAGAAAATAAACCTGCTCTCCCTCCTGTGCAGCACTGGGGTTCATGGAGAGGTCAGGAGCCAGGAGGTCACCTGGAGAGATGGCACAGGCATGGCCTAGGACAGTGTTACTGTTGTCAGGGATGGAAAAATGGATGTGATCTGGAAGGGAAGAGTTTCCTCTCCAGGAGTTCACACATGGGGAGCAAAGCCCTTCTCACTTCCCATCTCCAGCCCCACAGAACTCCCATTACAGGACCTATTTGTGTACTTACAAGCACCTGGGAATCTGCAGATGTCCTGGGCCATCACACCAGCACCTGCACTGTGGGGCACAGAGCGTTTTGGTCATCCTCCCTGCAAAGACCTCCATGTGCTGAGGGGCTTCTGGGAAGGGCCTGTGTACTAGTGCAGCCCCTGT
>VYXB01002815.1:11627-23133 GCA_013397135.1 Pachyramphus minor
CATGCCTGCCCCCGGCCCAAGGCTGGGAGGAGAAGGGCCTGGCCCCCCACTTCAGGGGCCTGCTGCCTCCCTCCTATATGGCTTCTTCTAATTTCTTCTGCACAAAACTACCTTCTCTTCCATTTTCTTAAATATGTTATTAGCAGAGGCGTTTGATTGGCTTTTGATTGGCTTTTCTCCGGAAATCTACCTGGGCCTGACCATTTCAGCCCAGGGGAGGCTGGTAACCCACAACAATATTTTATTCATTCTGTATAAAAAAATCAAATGACAACAAGCAACCTCTAAGAAAATATGGCGTCAGGTATGAAGAATTTGCACTTTGCTTTTTAAAAGTGAATTACAGTAACATCTAATGGAATAAAACATATGAAGTATTTAATTTCCCTTAATGAAAAAAATAATCCCGATTTGCTCATGTGTGTTACAACACTACATTCTAAAACAACTTGTTATAAATGAAACTCATAATCAAGAATTCTTAGCAGCAAGGCTATTTATTTAATAAAGGTTGAGCAAAGCAGCACTGGATGCGATGGGAGCCTAAGCCCCACCAATTCACACACCTATCGCCTTTGTTCAGCTTCTTTTATGCAGGATAACATTACATATGCATTAACTGTGTTACATATACATTAGTTGTGTTACATATGCATTAGCTGTGTCAGAAAATTCTAGAAAGTAGGAGGGGAAATCATTAACATACACCACTCCTATAACTCCACCTTGGAACGCCCCTTGGGGGTCTTCGGATTAAGTCAGAAGTCTTCCTCAGGTTTGAACTTTTCAACTGTGTGACTAATTGCTGAGCTGGCATGGTCCAATTAACTCAAAACTGGTACCATCTCTGGAAGCTTCTTCTTATCAACTTTCAAGGTCCTTTTTCTTAATCTTCAAAGCTCCTTATCAAAACTCCAGGTTTTCTGTTCCTGCTAGAGACTTCATTATAAAATTAACTATATCCTGTCTGTAAGTTAGTAAAAGCAAGCAAGGCCTTATTCTATCTAAAAGTTAGTTTTAGTAAACAACTAAGGCTACAATCTTGTGTCATTGCTTTATATTTTGATCACCCCCTATCAATTGTTATAAATATTAACTTTATAAGACTGTTATAAGTTTAGCCAGTTTCGTTTCCTGGTCGTGATGTCAACGCAGGCTCTTATTGGGGGTCTCTGGGAGTCAAGGGATGAAAAGTTTGAGTTCTCCCTTTTTCCTCTGGTTGATTTTTCTCTATGCATGCATATATAAGCAGTATATTCTCAAGTCTCATCTGACCATAATGCTATATGTTCGTCAAAAGCAAACTATATAAACATACTTAGCAGTACATTTCTATTTCATATTTGACAGTTTGAACAACACTCCATTTCCTATTCTTTTATTAACATGAATCATCGCACAATTCCTCACAAACTAATGACTTGTTTTCTTGTGCAGATAATAACATCATAGTACTCAGACAAAATAGTAATTTCTACAAATTGTTTTAGTTGAATGGGACTTTAAAAACATAAAATGGTGCAGTGATGTTCTCATTGGACAATTCCAACAGAAACAAAGTAGTCAAATTGTGTTATGTCTTACCATGATGTTTGTACTGGCTAAACCATATTTGATATGGAAGACACTTGGCATTTGAAAAGCAAAGTGTCAATATTTACATTTTATTCACACACTAAATTATCCATTAAGAAAAAAATTCTTTTACTAAAATCACATAAAGAGTCAATCAACATCAATTGGTAACAATCATTTAGAAGCAGATTGAAGTAGTATCCCTAGGCCAACTTTGTCATTTTAGAATCACATTTTCCTTTGAATTCATAGCTGTATATGTCTACATACATATGTTTATGTGAACTCTAAAAAGGCAGTTTCTTAAACTTTAGTTTGTTACCAAAAAATGATAAATATTTTCCCCCTTGACTTACAGAGTTACACTGTATTAAATTAAGCACAAAGACTTAGAAACATACTTCATTTACTACACCAATTATTTATCTTTATTTCAAATGGATAGCTTGAAGTTGTGAATGAATAAACAATTATAGGATTTGGACCTTTTTTATTAACTTGGAACAGAGGTATATAATACATTTCTTTCAGAGCCTAGTTCACTCTGTCTCCATTAAACTTACATGACCACATATTATATTTTAATGGTAAATATTAATATCTCCAGTACTGAATTACCATATTCTCCAGTGCCATCTTCATTTCTGTACTTTCAAACAAAACCACATACGCTTGTAATACAAACTTTGATTCATCCAACATTACAGATTTAGTAGCTCTTTAAGCTGGAGAGAGGCATTTTAAATCTGTATTAGACAGAGTGTTATTCAGGAAATCCTAAGACTTTTAAAGATTCAAGTGCATTGGTGCAAGATATTATCCCTTTGTGCAAATAATATCCATCCAGAGCTGAAAGAGTGTATTTATATGTCACAGGGTATTTAAAGCTAGCTGTGTATGGCTGAATCCTGAAGTCCACAGACAAGGAAGGCTTCCTCTAAAAATCAAAGGATTTTTGTCCAAATACTGAGGAGAAAAATGGCATGAGTAGGAAAAGACATAGTTAATCCATCAGATATAAATGCTATTGAGCCGTTCTGTGATTGTTCACAGCTTTACCTGTACAGAGGAAAACCAGAAAATCTTTCAGGCTAGGGCATTCTCTTTCCCCAAACCCTCCTTCACAACCCACAATGAAAATATTTCCAGTAAATCTGATGGTGGCAGGGAGCATCAGCCTCCAGCAAAGGGCCCTTCATCCAAACATCAGCATTTCCCCCTGTGCTTGTCCAAAAAGGTTGCTTTTAAAAGTCACTCCACTTTGGTACATCCACCTGTAAATTCCTCACCCCGGCAACGCTTTCAGCATCCCGTGTTTCAGTTCCTGCGACGCGGCCTATTTACACCCACACAGACGAACATGAGCGGTAACAGTAACTCCAGGAAGCGTCCCAGGTGTGACACATCTCAGCCGCTGGGGCGGGTGTGTGTGTGCGCGTGCAAAGGAGGACGGGACTGTCACATTTGTGAGTTCATTCTAAAACGCGTTTTTAAGCCTGCCTCCTGTGAGGTGGTATTTTGCAGTCCTCCTTCCTACCATCCTTAAGGAAGGCTAAAATAAAACCCAAAACGTGTTTTTTTCAACGGTCACTTCATCGCAAATCACTGTCTGCCTTCCTCTCAGCGCGGGCCTAAGCGTAAACTCCAGTCTTCTTCACCAGAAGGGGGGAGAGAATAAAGAAACGGAGGCAGCAGCTGAAGGGGTGGGGGAAGGAGAGAGACAGTCACGCAGCAGAGACTCAGTTGTGCCCGCCGCTGCTAGGCGAAGCAAGGCGGGAGGGAACCACTCCAGCTGCAGCAGAGCTAGGAAGGGAGCGGCGTAGAGCAGTGCAGTAACAGCGGCGGAAGCGACGCTAGTTGAGCGAGTAAGAAGGGGGAAGTTGTTGGTGTTTGGCGCCGGTGGAGGGAGTCATTCCTGCAGCTGCACTTCCGGTCGTCATTTTGTTCTGAGAGGGAGCGAGAGAGACACACACAGAGGATCCTTTCCTTTTCTTCCCTCCCCCCCTCCTTCTCCTCCTCCTCCTCTTCTTCTTCCTTTCCCCCCTCCCTCCCCTCGGTACCGACTCACGGCTCACTGCACCCAGGCTGCTCCCTCCCCCACCCCCGCGGANGATGCTGTGAAGCAGGCTTGGGGGAAAGGGATTTGTCTTGGCCGCTCACCCCCTGGCTCTACATGTTCGCTGCACTGAGGAGGAGACGGAAGAGGATCCAGCCCCCCTCCCGACCCGGATTATTGTTGTTATATTATCTCCCCTCCTCCTCCTGCTCCGCGGCGGCGGCGGCCTAGCAGCGGCGACAGCTCCTCTAAGGAGGGAGGGGGTGGATTTCTCTCCCCTTCTCTCGGGTTCTCGTTGGATTCGGACGCCGATTTGTTCAGGTAATCCCCCTGCATCTCCCTTTCCCCTCCCTACCCTCTCCGGCGCCGGGCCGGGCCGGGCCGGGCCTCCCGGCCCAGCACTGCCGGGAGCAGAAGGGATTAGCTGTTATCCGGGATAGAGGGGAGTAAGTGGCAACCGGAGGTATTTATTTAGCAGCCCACCTTCCTGCCCGTTCGGGTTTGGCGGAGGAGATTTGTTCCTCCTGGGCTGCGGGGAGGCCTAGGCCTGGCAGAGAGCGCAGGCCCAGTGGCCAGCGCCTCTACTCCAGCTCGGGGATTAGAAAGACGAAGCAGTTTCTCAGGAACAGGCCTCAATCCGGAGAGGAGCAGGAGGAGGAAACAATACAATTAGCCGAAAACGTGCGCTGATCCTTTTGCCATATTTACAACTTCACCGGGGTGAGGGCTGTCCCAGCGCAGACAGGCTTCTGAAGTGGAGGAGAAGTAAATGGAGGAATAGGGAAAGAGAGACAATGTAAATATCTAGGAACAAAAATACCAGCTCTCTTCGCTATTACATTCTCTTTTTAACTAACTCCGTTCCGAATGTTCAAAACTTCAAAGGCACGTGGATTTATAATAAGCAGAAGTTTAATTTCTAAATAATATAGTAATTGATTACTGTGTTAATCACTATATTTATAGCATAAAACTAGTGCTTGTGGCATGATTGACACAACACGGATACCTGCAGACCTGGAAAATACAGATAGACAAGCACATTGTGTCAGATACTCTACACAATCTCAATGTACATGTACTCTATACATTACAGGAATATGTATTAAATTCGGACAAAATACTATTTTATATTCTTAACAAACAGAAAATGGGAGAGGGGTCATGTGTAGAGTGCTATGTTTATGATGTTTCGGGGGCCAAGGTGAAGATAAGATCTTACCCTAAGTACTTGAGAATCAGTAAATTTAATTAAGTGAAAAGCGAGGAATGTTTAAAAAATGTTACCCTTTCTTGTTAGGCCAAATCCCTTTGAGATCCTGAGGTTGTTATTGGCTGTTTGTGTCCATGATGTTTGAATATGTAATTAGGTGTCATTTTAACAGGTCATATGTCTTTTGTAAATGATGATTGATTGTCAGGTCTTTATTTATAAATGGTAGCTAATTTACAGTAAGGTAAATCTTGGACTTACTGTGTGGTAAAGTTGAGAGTGTTATTAAAAATTGAGATTTAAAACAAACACCCTGTGAACTAATTAAAATACTCATACAGAAATTACATAATTGAGGGAAATTTTAAGATACTAAGTTTTATCTTTCAAATTAAAAGGAAATTTGTAAATTACAAACAAGCATCAACATTACAGAATTTGTTTATTTTTCAGTAGTTCAGACAGATCTTGTAAGTGGTAATGACTTTTGGTATATTGTGTTTAGAGTCTTATCAACTGTGCTATCATGTTTTTAAGTGGCCTGATACTTGTTTAAAAGGGTGAAGTCAGTATAGCTGTCACGTAGAAGGTGTGTTTTTAATGCTGTAAATCCGTGTAGTAGTCAGTAGCGTGTCTGTGATTTGTATTGGTCAGGGAGCAGTTTGAATTTTAAAAAGCCCGAAGATCCTGCTAAGCCCCAATCCCGGCCTCCCACCCTCCCTCCCACCGATCTTCCATTCCTGTCTTTGTGCTGCCTGGTCCTGTTAGACACTGTTTGCAACAGGGCCTCAGGCCTACGTGGAGAGGAAACACTTCGAGAAAGCAAATTTTTAATTTTAAGCTTTGTGAATTACAGAGGGAGTCACTAGTCATCTCTAACTGCCCCTATCTCTGTGTGTAGCTGAATTGTTGTTTTGGTCGTGGTATGCAGAGGTCGAGTGTAACTGCTTTACAGGAAAGAAAGTACTTGTAGTTCTTGGGTAGTTTCATTATCAAGAAAGGACATGAGCTCTAGCATTTATTTCTTTTGTCATCTGTTTCAAACAGCTTTCATTTTAGTAAATATGGGTTTGTTAAGCCATTGTTTGAACTTTTCTGACTTATTTAAGGAGGTTTGCTTTAAATATACTAGATAAGAGCAGGAAATAAGGTACTGTAGTTATGTAGCTCCTGTCAAGTTTATCTTGCCAGGGTTGTCTGTATGGCGTGCTCTTTATTTCTTTTAAATCAGAAAGCATGCAACTTTCTGGTATGAAAAATAGGTGTATTTATAGAGAGAAACTTAAGATGCTGCCTATTTGTAATGAGAATTTTTTTGGTTTGTTTCTTCTGAGACATATGTACTTAATCCTGAATTAGTTGCACTATCACAATTTATGTAGTTGTAACTTTATTTGTCATAACAATATATTTAGCATACAGAAATATTTAATGTGGAAATGTTTATAAGATGACTTATTTTTTGTTTAGATTGTATTTTTAGCACATTTAAGAGTGTGTGTGTATGGCAAGCAAGGCCTGTCACTTTCATACTCCCTTTTTACCTAGTGTTAGGAGTTTATACTGGTCCGCTGTTTATCACAAGAGCAAACAGCTTAAGCAGGATGTAGTTATTTTATTCATGTTATAGAAATACAAAATTAATTATTCATGAGGTGTTGTAACAATTATTTTAGTTGAAAGAGGAAAATATTTTCTTCTTATTTTTATTTTGTGCTTTTGACTGCCTTGTACATTTTGAATGTTTCCTGTGTACAGATTTTATTTCTTTATTTTTTAAGCTTTCTTTTAAAGCTGTTTTTATACTTCTTTTTTTCAAATTTGTTTTTACATTTTTATTTAGGAGAGATAGAAGAGGATCAGAGAAGCAAAATTATACCTCTAAATAAAGTAAACATTTGAAGACCCTTTTTCATGTTAAACTCTGTAGGAAAAGTCAGGAAAAATTATAGAAAAAATTATTTTTATTTTTAGTATGTGTATCAGTTGGTTCTAAGTGTTTTTCGAATTGGATATCTCAAAATTCTGTAAATGGTTAAATATCTTCATTTTTCAGATTATTTCTGTGTCTTGATTTGAGGCACTTTATTTCTTGAAGGAATGTGTATTGTACATACAGACCAGGGAATGAGAGGCTGGAAAGCAGTGCCAGGAAAGGGACCTGGGGGTCCTGGTTAATGCCAAGTTGAATATGAGTCAGCAGTGCCCTGGCAGCCAGGAGGGCCAACTGTGCCCTGGGGGGCATCAGGCACAGCATCGCCAGCTGGTCGAGGGAGGGGATTGTCCTGCTCTGCTCTGCACTGGGGCAGCCTCACCTGGAATATTGTGTGGAGTTTTGGGCACCACAATATAAGAAAGATATTAAACCATTAGAGAGTGTCCAAAGGAGGGCAATGAAGATGGTGAAAGGCCTTGAGGGGAAGTCATATGAGGAGCGGCCGAGGGCACTTGGTCAGTTCAGCTTGGAGAAAAGGAGACTGAGGGGAGAGCTCATTGCAGTCTACAACTTCCTCATGAGGGGAAGAGGAGGGGCAGTCCCTGATCTCTTCTTTGTGGGGACCAGTGACAAGACCTGAGGGAATAGCCTGAAGTTATGTCAGGGGAGGTTTAGATTGGATATTAGGAAAAGGTTCTTCCCCCAGAGGGTGATTGGGCACTGGAACAGGCTCTCCAGGGCAGTGGTCACAGCACCAAGCCTGCCAGAGCTCAGGAAGATTTGGATGATACTCTCAGGCACATGGTGTGACTCTTGGGGATGGTCTTGTGCAGGGCTAAGGGTTGGACTCGATGATCCTTGTGGGTCCCTTCCAACTCATCATAATCTGTGATTCTGTATGTGTAGGCATGCAATGAATTTTACAGGAGCAGTGAAAAAATGCTAGGTTGCTGAGTCAGGGACTTGGATAAGGAAACAACAAACTAAAATTGCAGAAACAAAATTAATCCAGCTTCCTTGTCTATACACTGGGCTTTTAGCTACATTACTGTATTTCCCCCTTACCCTTGTGTTCCCAGTTCAATGCTTCATACAGTGCATGGGAAATTGTATCTGACTGGTATACTGTTATAACCTAGTTGATATATTTGTTTTTCTTTGTCATTGTGCAGCCTACTGCTTTACTTGCTGTATACCATCCAAATAGTTAATGAATGCTGAAGTGTTTTCATCTATGAATTTGTGGGAATTATCTCAAAATAGATATCTGCACAAACAATAGAGGTTTTTTTATGCACATATGTAAAATATTTTGATTTTACAGATGGAAGACTGAAACTGAGTCAAATAGCAAGTTAACACAAGTTTTATAAGTAATTTTCGATTTGACATGCTTTATTCTTGAGATTTGTAGAGTTACTTTACAGCACTTAAGAAGTTCATGGTGTTGTTTTCTTTGACTTTATTTGTGGTTTTGAGTGCCCTGCATTTCAACATATCAAGTTCATTGTTTCTCGTGGTGGATTCCTAAGAATTATAGAATGGGTTTTCACCAATGGCCTTAAAACATCTATTCAGTTTCAGCTGTCTCGATCATGCCAAGAGCTGGACAAGAATAGATTTTGTTGTGAAAAATGAAAAAGAATCATCCTCTATATTGTGAAGAACCCAAAATTTCTTAAAGTTTATCAGTAAGAACAGAGACAACAACTAGATAATAACCCGAATCCCACAAGTAATTAAATGGCGTGCCTGCAACATTGAAGATAGTTGATTTCCAGCAGGAACTGGCAACCCTGGAGAGTATCCTAAGCATTGGTTATTGGATGTTAGGAATAAAACTCTGCCTCTTAAACAGATAATTATTGTAGTTGGTGTAAATAGGTTGAATGGAAACCTCTGCAGCCTAGTGGTTAGACCATTTCATTGTGATGTCCGTTTGTTGTCCAGCTGCTGTACCGCTCTGTTAGGAAAGCAGGACTGCTCAGAGGTGTAGTAAGCCTGTTCCTAACCAGAACATAGCTTTTGAGATGTAGGAAGTTCAGGTTCAAATGTCTGACCTGTATCAGGCAGAGAAGTTGTTGCGCTTCTCTTCCATCATATGTCTTTTTATGTTCTAATCATATGCTCTAGGCATGACCCAGAGGCTGTGGGTATATTATGGAACAGGTAGGATTTTTATTTCTTTCTTTTCTTGTGATGCAAGGTTTTTTTTTTAAAGAAGAGTTGGGTTTTTACAAATTGTCAGTTTTTCAGCAAAAGATCTCTTGTATTAGAAACTTTTTTTGATTTGATTTATTAACTATGTTTTATTCAAATTCCTTAGTATAAAAGTGTAATGTCCCAAAGAAGGCATCTCCTCTTTTGTGTAACTCTGATTTGTTTCATGATATATATGTCATGTGCCATATATGAGGCAGGGATCCTGTGAATAACAAAAAAAGAATATGATCATTGAATGAATGGCTATTATAATGCTCAACAGACTAAATTGTAGGTGTAAGCAACCATAATTTTCACATTTCTTATTACTTGAGTGCTTGGTTTTAGAGTTCTAACTTTTTTTCTCTCTTTTTTAATAATGTAATTTATCAAGCTTCTTGAATGTAAACACATCTGTGATAGTGCAACCCTTATCTCTCATGTTTGAGCTAACAATCTCTCCTCTATGTTGACCAGGCACTCAGAAAGGATTAGGTAATGAGTATTTTGTTTTTTAAATTTTGTTTTCAGATCTTAGTGGGACAGTCTCTATCAAAACCTGTCTTGTATGTTATTTTCTATTCCAATATGTTGCTTCCTCTTTTTCTTCAGATATGCTCTCTGGATATTAATGATGGGGGTGTCCTGGTTTAAGCTCAGCTGGAAATAAAGTCCCACACAGCTGCTCCCCTCCCCCCACTCCCTTCAGTGAGAGAGAGAAAAAAGGCAAAGATCCTGAGTTGAGATAAGAACAATTACTGGAAACAGTAAGAAAATGAACAGTAACAGCAACAATATTAATAACACAAGTAGAAAAAACAGAGGGTGGTTTGCATACAAAGAATGCTCACCAACCTGAACAAGCACCATGTGGCCCCTAAGACAAAGAACCAAATGGCCTCTGGACCTTCTACATGCACGATTTCCCCCTAAGCCTGGGACAATGAAAAACAATGGTGGACNAATGTAAACACATCTGTGATAGTGCAACCCTTATCTCTCATGTTTGAGCTAACAATCTCTCCTCTATGTTGACCAGGCACTCAGAAAGGATTAGGTAATGAGTATTTTGTTTTTTAAATTTTGTTTTCAGATCTTAGTGGGACAGTCTCTATCAAAACCTGTCTTGTATGTTATTTTCTATTCCAATATGTTGCTTCCTCTTTTTCTTCAGATATGCTCTCTGGATATTAATGATGGGGGTGTCCTGGTTTAAGCTCAGCTGGAAATAAAGTCCCACACAGCTGCTCCCCTCCCCCCACTCCCTTCAGTGAGAGAGAGAAAAAAGGCAAAGATCCTGAGTTGAGATAAGAACAATTACTGGAAACAGTAAGAAAATGAACAGTAACAGCAACAATATTAATAACACAAGTAGAAAAAACAGAGGGTGGTTTGCATACAAAGAATGCTCACCAACCTGAACAAGCACCATGTGGCCCCTAAGACAAAGAACCAAATGGCCTCTGGACCTTCTACATGCACGATTTCCCCCTAAGCCTGGGACAATGAAAAACAATGGTGGACGAACCCTCTGGTAGGACCCAGTGTTCCCCCACCGCTCAGTTCACTGCTTGCTCTCCCAGAAAAGGAACAAAATGGCTGCAGAGGATCTGCACGCCACCTTTTTCTTCCACCTGAAGCCACGTCCCCTTCTCCGAATTGAGAATCCTTCTGCCCTCCAGAGATGACAACGATGTGGGTGGTATAGAAAAATAACCTAGACATGCCCACAGGGCTCTGGGTTCTTGCCCCCTCATGGCTACTGTGAGAATTTAACCCTGTCCTTGGCCAAAACTAAGAGGGGGAAAATGTAGAGATCCCTCACTGGATGCTGCATATAGCAACTACCTTAGCATGTATAGTAAAAATCAGGTGGAACATGCTTTTTGCAGTCTAAAAGCTGGGAAATTTTTGATAAGACTCTAATAAGACTATGGTGAGAACTCATGGACANGAGGGTGGTTTGCATACAAAGAATGCTCACCAACCTGAACAAGCACCATGTGGCCCCTAAGACAAAGAACCAAATGGCCTCTGGACCTTCTACATGCACGATTTCCCCCTAAGCCTGGGACAATGAAAAACAATGGTGGACGAACCCTCTGGTAGGACCCAGTGTTACCCCACCGCTCAGTTCACTGCTTGCTCTCCCAGAAAAGGAACAAAATGGCTGCAGAGGATCTGCACGCCACCTTTTTCTTCCACCTGAAGCCACGTCCCCTTCTCCGAATTGAGAATCCTTCTGCCCTCCAGAGATGACAACGATGTGGGTGGTATAGAAAAATAACCTAGACATGCCCACAGGGCTCTGGGTTCTTGCCCCCTCATGGCTACTGTGAGAATTTAACCCTGTCCTTGGCCAAAACTAAGAGGGGGAAAATGTAGAGATCCCTCACTGGATGCTGCATATAGCAACTACCTTAGCATGTATAGTAAAAATCAGGTGGAACATGCTTTTTGCAGTCTAAAAGCTGGGAAATTTTTGATAAGACTCTAATAAGACTATGGTGAGAACTCATGGACA
>VYXB01002816.1:8083-21168 GCA_013397135.1 Pachyramphus minor
TTCTCAGCCCCGAGCGGGCGGGGGGGCGGCGCGGTTGCAATGAGCCGTCCCGGCCGCCAGGGGGCAGCGCCGGTGGCGCCCGGCAGTGGGCGGCGCATGCGCGGGGCGGGGCGCTCGGCCGGCGCTCGCAGTGTAAGGCNGCTGGGGCGCGATCCGGCGCCCCCCCGCCTGCCCTTGAGGCGCCGCCGTGGAGGGCGCGTGGGCACCGGGTACCGGGGAGCCCCAGAACGGGGCGGGGGGACTGTGCCCCGAATAACGGAGCTGGGGGCACCCTGTGCCTCGAGAAACGCGGCAGGGGGGACTCTGTGCCTTGAGCAGCGGCTTGGGGTGTTGCTGGTGCTGTGCGCTGAGCTGCAGGGCACGAGTGATGTGGTGGATGAGAGGCCGGACACGGGCCGGCGGTGTACGGTCACCGCCGGGAAACCGACTGTGTGTGTGTGTGTGTCCTGGGCTGGACCAAAGGCAGCGTGGGCAGCAGGGAAAGGGAGGGGTTCTGTCCCTCTGCTCTACTGAGACCCCTCCTGCAGCGCTTTGTGCAGCTCTGGGACCCCGGCACAGGAGCCAGTCCAGGGGAGGCCACAAACATGATGAGAGGGCTGCAGCACCTTTCCTATGAGGGAAGGCTGAGAGAGTTGGGGTTGTTGAGCCTGGAGAAGGGAAGGCTCTGGGCTGACCTAATTTTGGCCTTCCAGTGCCTAAAGGGGCTCTTAAGAGAGCTGGAGAGGGACTTTTGACAAGGGCATGGATGACAGGACACAAGGGAATGGCTTTAAATGGACAGAGTGCAGGGCTAGATTGGATATTAGGAAGAAATTCTTCAATGTGTGGGTGGTGCACAGGTTGCCCAGAGAAATTCTGGCTGCCCCATCCCTGAAAGTATTCAAGGCCAGGCTGGATGGGGCTTGGAATAACCTGGTCCAGTGGAAGGTGTTGCTGCTGGTGGTACGAGGTTGGACGAGGTTATCTTTAAGGTCCTTTCTGACCCAACCCATTCCAGGATTCTTTGTGCTGTGAAATGGGGATGCAGTGCAGCAGGTCTGCAATGACTCCATGACCCATGGAACGTGAGCAGTGCTGGCTGTGCTGGAGCTGTGCCCTCAGGGTACAAACCCTGGCACGAGGGTGTTTCTGTGTGGGCCAGTCCTGCACTGGCAGCTCTGAACTCTGCTGTTTCTGATCGGGAGAGAGTGGGATACAAGGATACAGGGTGCAACTGGAGCCATGTGAAGAGCCCAGAACAGCTCCACAAAGTACAGCTGACCTGAGAGCACAGGGCTGGGAACACCACTGAGACCAGGCATCCAAGAAGCAGAGTGTGCAGAGGGCAGGGCCTTGAAGGGCTCTCCAGAACCCTTCAACTCCTGGCCCACACTGGCTGGGAAAGCTTTAAGAAAGTTTCCAGCCCCTGTCAGAGCAGGAAAGCAGTGGGGTTTTTTAAATCCCCATTCCAGCAGATAAAGAGGGCTATTAGGCATTGATGAATGCATGTGAGATGAACGCTTCCTGTTCTCCCCTTCTGAAGCAGCCTTCTAGCTCTTCTCAGAAGGGATGGAAGAGCAGCTATCTAGAGCTTGTGTTTTGTGCCCATGAACTGTGAAGAACTGTGAAAAGTATGGAGCCCCCTGGCATTAGCTTTGGTTTTCTTAAGCTTGTTATACAGCAAACTATAAATTACCAAGTTGAATTGAGGTCACCCAAGAGACACAGAGCATCCCATTTGTAAGCAAAGAGCCTTGTGAAGAGCTCCCGTTATTCCTGTTCAGGAATAGTGCCTTGTTATGCAACAAGGAATACCAAGCAGTGATTAGCAGTTTCTGTTTGCTTATCTTCAGCAACATAACTGGTGGTGCTCAAGCTGTTACCATTACTCCTTGCTGAGTGTGCTCCTTCTGAAATCAGGACAAAGATAAAGAGATAGGAAATGGTTAAAACGGCTCCCTTGACACACAAATGCAAGTTAAGGTGATAACTCAGTCTGCTGCTCTGATGGATCACAGGACAGCTATTTAAATGCTTTTCTTGGTGAGAAGCTTCCTGCAGCTCACTGTGGCGAGGAATGTTTAGGCTTGAACGGCCTTGTAGTAGCCAGCAGCCTGTTGGCATTGTTGGTGTGTAAATATTTGCTTTAGCTGTGGTATCCTGACAGCCTTTGGCCCCCCCTGCTCTGCTCTGGCTTGCAGAACTCCTGTGTGGGCTTTGGCAGAGGTTCTGAAATCCAGTATCTGATGGATCTGTACCTCAGGGAACGTGGGCTGGCGACTCCACAGTGGAAACCTTCGCTGGGCTTGTAAACGCTTGCTCTCTGCACTTGGCTTGAGCCCTTAAGCACCTCTTGGGTCTGTGCTGTAAGTTCCAGATAGGTTTTTGAAAGGCATTTTGTGCAGTTCCTGGTGCATTCCCGCCCTTTCTGTCCCACTGCACTTGCAGCTGTGCATTAAACTGGCTCAGAAGACCAGCCTGGCTGAAGAGAACAGAGACTACTTGGATACCAGCTTTGATGAGCATCTAAACTGTGACTCTGTGTTGAAGTCCCATAGCTGGAGAACGTACTTGCTTTGGCTTCCATTGAGTATTCCCTCAGCTCAGCCCCAGCTTAAACTTGCCTCTGGTTAGTTTTTCTCACTGAAATACCTCTGACCTGGCAGAGATGTGCAGTTTATAGCTTTGACCTTTATTCCAGACCAATATTCTTGTAAATGCTCAAAATAAAATATAGGGCAGTGCAGGGACAACAACAGTAACTTGGGGGTAGCAGTGTGTAAGGGTTTGTGGCCTCAGATCCCAAGTAGACCTCTTTTCCAAAACTCTTTTGGGAAAGCTTTGCCTCTGTGATCTCTTTGGTATCCTGATGTGTTGGGACAACTCAGCCTGGACTTTTGTCTCCTGTCTCCTGGCAAGCTCACCACCCTGGAAACAGCTTTGGCCTTCATCTGGGAACCTTCAGACTGAGAACAAGAAAATCAGTCCTAAACCTACCCTTCGAGTGCCTTAATCTGACAGGAAAACCGGCTCAGAACTAAAGTACTTAACTCTCTGGAGTGCTGCAGCTTAGGTAAATGCTCCCAGGATCAGCATTAATTGCAGTATGTTAGACACCAGTGACCTGCTTAAGTGTTTGCAGAATCAGGACCTAAATACCCCAAACACTGTAAGCTGCTTGTGGAAAAGCCCAGCAGAAAGAAGGTGCCATCACCACCTCCAGAGCAGCAGCTCTTTAAAATACATGGCCAGGCTCCTGCAGCCCTCTACACCAAAATAATCCTAAACCAGGTAAATTGCAGAGGGACAAACTCCTACGCGGTGTTTCTCTCTTCCCTTGCCCCTCCATTTGCCAGGAAGGCACTGGGAGAGGTTTTTCCAAAGCAGCATGGCACGCTGCCTGAACCTGCAGCAGGATTTTGCCCTGATTGCCCCCTTGACGTGTTCTGCTCAGATTGATTCCCCAGGTCACTCCCTCCCCACTGGCTGCAGCCCCCGTCCCTCTCTGGAGGGTGTGTGTTGCTGGCATGATTGACTCATCCCCCTTTCCAAGCTGATCTTATACTTAGGAGGTAATTAAGACCAGTTAGTGGTCTAAAAAACATTAAGGACATTTTCCATTTTTAACCTACCTGAGGTGGCTCTGCCTCCTACGTGTTTACCGCCTTTTTTTCCACAGACCCTATCGAGAGAAGAAACAGAGGCTTTTTATTTAGAAATACTGTGCTGAAGGGAAGAGCAGTTTATCTGAAGAGGGAAAAAGATGTTTGGGGCTCCATGAGATTTGATCAGCATACACTGGACACTGCAAAGTATGTTTACGTAGTGAGTAAAGTGGGTCTAAGTGGACCTAAAACACGGACAGAGTGGAGAGGAAAGATGATTTTGTGAGTTCTCCTGATCGTGTTAGAGCTTCCTCAACCTGCCTGGCCCTGCTGCCCACAGATGTGTATCTGCCTACAGAGTGTGCACTGAGCACTCAGCAGGAGGTCTTGGCTGTCCCTGAGCTGGCTCCAGGCTGCCTGCGTTGCCTGGGGCAGAATCCAGCCCCAGGACAGCATTCCCAAGTTGGGAAAGGTTGTTATCTTCAGGTGAGGTGGCCTTTTGTGGGCTGCAGAGTTTAGTAAAGCTGATATGTCTCCCTGGCTTTGTGTTTTTCTCCTTCAGCAATCATGAGTCCTGCAGCAGAGGAGATAAACCCAATCTACTCTTTGTTCCCCACTGAGCTCTGGGACCTGGGTAGGCACTGGTGTGGTGCCATGAGTCTGGATGCTTAGAGCTGGGTGGAGTTGGCTTTAGTAACCCAGCCTTCGGGAGGGGGTTGTGACAGCTCCAGCCTCTGCCAGGCAGGTTAAAAACCACCACACCACTGCTCCTGCACTGTCTGCAGGCCTGCAAAGCCTGGACGTGGGACTGGACAGAGGCTGTGGCCAAAGGAAATAACAAGTTTCTTTTTATAGCCTGGTCTGGTCTGCCCTTGACATTAAGAGAGCCTCTCCATCTTCAGGGTGTGCTGCCAACGGGGCAGAGGCAGGTGGTTTGTTGTGCTGGGGGAGCAGGGCACAAAGCTTCTCCTGACACAGGGGGGTTTGTGCTTGACAGCAGGAGAAGGGACTTGTCACACTGGGAAGAAAATGTCCTTTGCCATTTCCAGGAAAACAGCATTTGGGCTACAAGAAGTGAGGCAGAGTTTGTAGGGCAGGAAATAGAAATATCTCTATTAGGTCAGCCAACGTTGTAGGAAAAGTAGATTAGTTTTCACACATTAGAGCCCCTCCAGGAGTTTGGAAGAGGCTTCCATATTCATGTTTTGTGCAATTGCCTGGCTCTGGCCAAGGTTCCCTGGGGGTGTACTAACCTATGCAATCCCACCCTTTGGGCCCTGGGCATTTGTCCAGAGCATGAGAGTTCAAGGTTTCTGTTTCCTGGGCTCTTTGTGGTGTCAGCAGGAAAAGCAAACAGGGCCATTTTGAGGTTCTAATGACTGGGAGGGAGTCAGGTGTCTTCAGCCACAGTGACCTGAGGCTCTTTGTCCATTGTGCAGCGTAAAATGCAGTGCCAGATCGTGGAGCATAAAGGGGTTGGTTTGGTTTTTTCCCCCCCTGGGTAATTCTCTTAACACCACTTGTACCTTTTTCAGTGTTTTAAAGACAAGATTTCCCTGAGGATTTCTCTCTAGCCTTGTTGATGTAGGTCTCTGCCCAGTTCCCAAGGCTAATTCTGAGCTGCTGCTTTTTCCCTTTAGCTCATGGTGGTCCCACGTGGAGATGGGTCCCCCAGACCCCATCCTGGGGGTGACAGAAGCTTTCAAGCGCGACACCAACTCCAAGAAGATGAACCTGGGTGTGGGGGCGTACCGGGATGACAACGGGAAGCCCTATGTCCTGAACTGTGTCCGCAAGGTGAGCCGGGTGCTGGGCAGGGCCAGCTGTCAGGGAGGGGGAAGGCCACTGAGCAGGGTTTGTCTCTTGGTCCTTAAAATAAGCTTTGTCACTAACAGAGCCGGAAATGTTCCTGGATGTCTCCTTTAGCAGGGCTAATGCTTTTGCTACCATTAGGTAGCAGGGGGCAAAACAGGAAATACACCTCCTGCTCCCATTCATGTACCTCTTAACTAATTGCTGACTTGCACAACCCCTCCAATGCACCTGTCCTCTCAGCTTCAAGGTGTTTTTTGAATAGGCTGATGTTCCCTGGGCCACCCAACATGGGAGGAAGGAGCTGATATTGTCCCCTTAATGGATTAGTCTTACAAACTCTGCTGAGCCGATGTTACCAGTTTCTTCATAAGCCATAAGTCTAAAACTCCAGCCCAAGGAGCTGGGTGTGGACATTGCCCTGAGGGGATTATGGGGTCTTCTGGGGCTGTCAGGGTAGAAATAGGCTGTTAAATATTTGGCAGCTGACACACACGTTGATTGGCTGATCTCCTTGGTGCTGGGGGGGGGTTGTTGTCCATGTGTCTCACCATGGGGGGGTTTAAAGTCATCCTTTGCCCTCCCTCTCCCCATGTACTGGGTCACAACCAGGAAGCCTTGATGGTGTTGCAAGGACAGTTTCCTGGCCTTATGTGAGTGCTGCCAGGGTCTGTCCCGCTCTCAGCATGATGAGGCTCTGCAAAACGCCTATGCAGAGATAACATCTGTCTTTCAGTAACACTCAAGACTCAACTTCCTGCATCACACTTTCTGCTTGGGCAGAGAAATATGTCCTTGTACAGCACCACTGACTTGTAATGGGCTGGAAGTGGTGCTGTCCTCTGGTGCTGGGTGTCCTGGCACTGGCACCCACTGAGGGCTCTGGTGGCTGCTGGGCACCACATTCCCTGGTTAAATCAGGGTTTCATCTGAGATGTTTACTGCTGCCCCTTGCTTGGAATGAGCCCTGAACAGAAACTCCCGTAAACCAACTTTTGCCCCTTTTGAGCAAGCAAGAAGTGCAGAGAAGTGACCTTCAGCTGCCCACTGTCCTCTCCACGGGGATGCCTTCCCCGCGTGAACGCGTGTCCTGTTTTCCAGGCGGAGGCCATGATAGCATCCAAGAAGATGGACAAGGAGTACTTGCCCATTGGGGGACTGGCAGATTTCACCCGGGCATCCGCAGAGCTGGCGCTGGGTGAAAACAGCGAGGTTATAAAGAGCGGCCGGGTAAGGAGGGGCTGGGACACAGGGGCTGCTGGTGGCTCTGAGGTGTGGGCTGGCTGGGCCCAAGGCTGACTGCTTCCTCTGGAGGCTGGAGTGGAACAGCCCTGACCAAGGAGGGGATTTAACCTTGCCAGGGCACCCAACTGGAGCTGCTGAGCCTCGCAGGCCCTCCATCGCTTGTTCCTGTTTTGGTGTGCTTCTGCCAGTGCTGATAGAGGGACTGTACTTCCCCTGTGTCCTAAGGTGGCTGCTCACACTCAGCCATCTCTTTCTTCCCTTGCAGTACGTCACTGTGCAGGGCATTTCTGGGACTGGATCTCTGCGGATTGGAGCCAACTTTTTGGTGAGTCCTTGGCCAGTAGGGGAAGCAAAGGACATATTTTGACCAGAGCTGAATCTTTAGAGTTTTCTATCTGCTTGAATCTATTCATCCCCTTTGAACGCTCTGTCTTTTCTCTTGACCAGCAACGGTTCTTCAAGCCCAGCCGTGATGTGTATCTACCCAAGCCATCCTGGGGCAATCACACCCCCATTTTCCGTGATGCTGGCATGCAACTTCAGGCTTACCGCTACTACGACCCCAAGACATGCAGCCTTGACTTCTCTGGAGCCATGGATGACATTTCTGTGAGTTGCCTTCCATGCCTGGAAGCAGGGGGGGTGATCTGGGGAGATGGATGATGGTCTTACTTTACCCTAAATATGATCCCCCATGAAGCTGTGTCAGGGAAGGTTTAGGCTGGGTATCAGGAAGAGGTTCTTCACCCAGAGGGTGGTTGGGGCACTGGCACGGGCTCCCCAGGGAAGTAGTCATGGCACCAAGCCTGCCAGAGTTCAAGGAGCATTTGGACAACTTGTGCACATGGTATGATTCTTGGGGTTGTCCTGTGCAGGGCCAGGAGTTGGACTCACAAGTAATCCTTGTGGTGGGTCCTTTCCAACTCAGGATGTTCTATCCTTCTATGATGCTTGAAGGCACTGAATCAAGTCTGGAACCCTTGCAGAGCTCACCTAAGCTGTCTAGGGCATGAGTCTCATCTCAGCTGCTGAGGAGAGTGCTCAGATACCATGAATAATTCATTCTCTGTAACGTCTTCCATAGAAAATTCCAGAGAAGAGCATCATCCTCTTGCATGCCTGCGCTCACAACCCCACCGGGGTGGATCCCAGGCAGGAGCAGTGGAGGGAGATGGCAGCTACGGTGAAGGTGAGCAGTGTCCCAGGGGTACTGTGCCATTCCTTGGAAAACCACATCTCTGGCCTTTCATGGGTGGCACCTGGTCTTCACTTTGCTAAAGGTTACTCCCTTCCCTGAAGCCAGGATGGGTGTCATGTTCCTGACAGGAGCCATATGAATGCACCCATCAGGCTTCCAGCCAACCATCAGACTTTCTGCTGGCACCTTCCCAGGAAGCTGGGACAGGGATACCTGAAAGGAGAGCAGGGTTGAAAGAGTGATCTGTGATCGCAGGAGCGGAGCTCCCAGTGCTGGTGTATTCAAGTGCTGGAAGATCTTTCCTGTGCCTGGTGTGTCCTCACAAGATTCAGCTGGAAACAGACAAGGACAGGTTCTACCCTCTCCTGCTCCTCCCTGCTGCTCCCTCAGGCTGTAACCAGTGAAATTTGGCTTTGGGATGCCTTAGTAATGTCCTGAGAATTGGTAGATATGAAAGTGGCCTCTGTGGCCTCCAAAAGGCTGTGAGTCTCCTGACTGAAGGACAGTGTGGCTGGATTATCTTCCTGGAGGAACTGGAAGGGCAGGCACCTGCCTAGAGAGTTCCCAGGTGGTTTTCCTGGAAACTGATAATACAGGAGACACCAAAATAGAATATTTTATTACTGCTGAAGCCACTTGTGCCTCCTGTGCCAGACTGCACATCCCATAAATGCACTGGAGGGTTTTTAACTGCTATTTTGATGTGTGGTGGGCAGCTGCAGGTTTTGGGCTGCTTCCCCTCTGGCAAAGGAAGGGGAGTGGTTCTCCTGGAGGAGAATGGTTGCAGGTGGGCAGGCCGCTGCCTGCATGGCTCTTTTCACCCTGCTGTCCTGCTCCCTGGAGGGGTGCTCAGCTCCCATAACTCTCTCTCCCCTCTTTCCTGGCAGAAACGAAACCTCCTCGTGTACTTTGACATGGCCTACCAGGGCTTTGCCAGCGGGGACATCAACCGGGACGCCTGGGCCGTGCGGCATTTCATCGAGCAGGGCATCAACATCGTCCTGTCCCAGTCCTTCGCTAAGAACATGGGGCTCTACGGTGAGCAGGGGCCTGGAAATGGTCTCATACAGGCTGCTGGAGGCACCCCGGTGCTTCTGGGGTTTGGCAGCCTTTGTCTTCCTGCTGCCTGCGTTTATCCTGCAGAACTGGGTGGGGATAACGCGCTGGGAGCTGGTGGAGACCCTTCTAAAGCTGTGTGGCATTGGGTGTCACAGTATAAGAAGGGTATAGAGCTTTTAGAGAGTGTCCAAAGGGCAAAGGGTCTAGAGGGGAAGCCATACAATGAGCAGCTGAGGGCACTTGGCTTGTTCAGCCTGGAGAGGAGACTGAGGGCAGAGCTCATCGCAGGCTGCAGCTTCTTACAAGGGGCAGCGCTGATCTGTGTTCTCTGTGAGCAGTGACAGGACCCAAGGGAACGGCTGGAGCTGTGTCAGGGGAGGGTTAGGTTAGATATTAGGAAAAAAGGTCTTTACCCAGAGGGTGGTTGGCCACTGGAGTGGGCTCCCCAGGGAAATAGTCACAGCATGAAGCCTGACGGAGTTGGAGTGTTTGGACTTGGTGTTCTGTGCAGGGTCAGAAGCTGGACTCCATGATCCCTGTGGTGGGTCCCTTCTAACTCAGAGTATTCTGTGATTCTCTTTCAGGAGAGCGTGCAGGCGCCTTCACAGTGATCTGCAAAGATGCAGAGGAAGCCAAGAGGGTCGAGTCACAGCTGAAGATCCTCATCCGTCCCATGTACTCCAACCCACCCATGAACGGAGCCCGCATTGCCTCCATGATCCTGAACACCCCTGACCTACGGAAGGAGTGGTAAGAAGGAACCTGTAATGCTCATGACAGTGAGGTGTGAGTGTCTTTGTGGCAGCCCTGTGCTGTGCTTGCTGCCTGCTGCTGTCACAGGCAGCTCTTAGCTTCGGGAACACTCAGAACCATATGCCACCCTTTTCCTCTGGAGAAATCCCTGCTCGTGTCCTGGCATCAGCTGGTATTGGTCTAGCTTGATACAAAAATGTTTTCCTTGTGTTACCAAGGCAGAAAACACTGTAAAGGAGGGATAAAGTTCCCCTGGGATTAAGGGCTGCAGGAGCTGCCTATCCAAGAAGCACAAAAGTCTGACTGAAATGTTGTAGCCACGTAGTGTCTCTCACATGGGGGAAATGGAAGCATAAGCCCCCTGGGAATAAGACCCAGGAATGTAACCCTCATGCCCTAAGCCTGCTTCTTGGCATCAGCCTGTGCTGTTCTCCCAGGTCCTCAGGGCCGGGTCCCTCCCGGCAGCTGGCCTGGCAGAACAAAGGCTGGCAGTGTGCTGTGGGCTCGCTGGGGGCTGTGTTCTTTTGGCAGCCTGATGCTTGTGCCTGATCCAGGGCCCAGCAGAGACGTCTCCTAGCTGTGCTGGCTTGGAGCAGGGCCTGTCTGCCTGAGCTGGAAGCTGCCCCTGCACTCTTGGTTTATCTGTAGATGCTTTACCTGGGTTTGGGCAGGGCTGCTGTGAGGCATCCTACTGACCTGTGGCTTTCAGACACGAGAAATGCCTACACTGGTAGTAGTGTCCTACACTGTGAAACAAATGTGCAGCAGTCAGCTTCAGGTATCAGGAGAAAGAAGCAGCTCCCCAGCTGGAGCTACGTCTTCATGCACCCTGGTCTTTGCTCATGTGTGTGCCCATATGAGGCCCCTTGAGGTGGAGAGGTTGATTCCCAGTAGCTGGGGTGGGAAGAGCAGTGTTGGTGTGTTCCAGCCCTGCTCTGAGCGGTTTCTTGGTTGGCTCCTCAGGCTGATGGAGGTGAAGGGCATGGCTGACCGGATCATCAACATGCGGAATCAGCTGGTGTCCAACCTCAAGAAGGAGGGATCCTCCCACAACTGGCAGCACATCACTGACCAGATCGGCATGTTCTGCTTCACAGGGCTGAAGCCTGATCAGGTAAATGCAATTCCTGTGATCTCAAAGTGTCCTTTGCGTCTTTATCAGTGAGTTTTTGATTGCAGGTGCCAAGCTAGGAAAATTTGCACTCTGCTGACAGAGCAGAGGTTGACCTGTGTTTAACTCTGCTCTTTCACCCCAGGTGGAGCGGCTGATGAAGGAGTTCTCCATCTACATGACAAAGGATGGACGAATTTCTGTGGCAGGAGTTTCATCAGGCAACGTAGGTTACCTGGCTCATGCCATCCATCAAGTCACAAAGTAAAGACAAAGGTGTGCCCTGGAGCTGGTGGCTTTCCCTTCCCCACCAGTCAAAGATGGGGAGGGAAAAGAAACAAGCAGAATACTTCCAACCACAGCACTTGAAGCCGCCGCTGAATGTATTTGTAGATGAGTTGTTGTAGAAGCCTAGTCAAATCCTCCCTGCGTTGTGGAGCAGGGACATCATTGCTGGCTCCTGCTCATCACAGCTGCTCTTCCCTGCTGTCCATCCTTTCTCCATCAGCCCCAGCACCCTTCTTCGCAGGAGGAAGCAAAGGCTTAGCCATGCCATCCTACCAGTGTGGGCACCAAAGGCTTCCCCACGTTTGTTTTTCCATGAGAAGGCTTTGGGAGGCTGTTGGCCACTTGCCCAAGTGGCAGCGGGCAGGGAGCTGGGTGGGCTGAGTGGGAGGGCTGCTCCAGTGCGCTGCTCCAACCTCCTCAGCCAGTCCCTGCTGCCAGCAGGCTCCATCCTCCTCCATCCTCCCAGCCTGGGGCTGGGCAGCACCAAAGCTGTCCTCTGACAACCAAGCTCTGAGGACTTCTGACTACCAAACTCTGCTCCATCGTTGGCTTCGCTCTTTCCATCTGGGACTCTCCTTTCAGGTGTTATTCACAGTGGCATCGGTGCGTGGGGCAGTGCCCTCCTCTGAACCCGCCTGGTTCTCCTCGCTTCACTCTCATACCCCGAGGTGAAACCATTTCTCATTCCCCCCAGTAAGAACCGCCTCTGAAAACTGCTCTCTGGTGCTCTCTGCCTCACCCCACTCCTGCCCTAAGCCCAGCAGTCCATCCCTATACCTCCAGTAGCCCTCCCTTCAGTCTTTGTGTGTGTCCCAAAGCCCTAAGCCAAGAGGTTGGTCCTGCTGTGTCCCCCCTCATGTGGGGGGTGCTCTACTCTGTTCAACCACGTTTCTGGTGACACCAGAAAACGGGAAAGATCCTGAGGGAAGTCTGAAAGCAGAACTGAGTGTCCCCGAGGTCCTGTAACTCACTGGACTCTGATTTTTAATCCAAATAAACTGGTGCATGGCTATGTTGAGCTGGGGACTTCATCCTGTCAGTGTGCAGCTGGATCCTGTCCTGTCCCTGCACCAAACATTCCCTTTTGGGGACATGCCAGCACCCAGGGTCTTGTATGGCCAGTGAAACCCTGATCTGAGAATCCCACATGGAGAGAGGACAGTTCCCACCAGCTACAAGACCACAGGGGTGTGTGAGCTGAGGTCCCAGGTGGGAGTTGGTATCATGGAGCTGAAATGGAAGCCTACAAGATTGAACGTAGGTGTTGCTGGGGAGGGGACAAGTTCCCAAAGACTTCCTGCCGTGGGACACGGGGCTAACCCCTGCCACCAGAGCACGATGGGGTTTTCCTTGCGGCAGCCCAAGGTGCCTCCCGAGGCAGACCCTGGGGGCATTACCTCTGAGTCTACTTGAGCTTTCTCCATCTGCTGGCACCTCTCCCCTCTGCAGCCATACCAGGGTATTTAGCAGAGCAGTCCTCATTTCTCAGTCCTGCCCAGGGCGGCCGTGTGCCCCTTAGGAGCTGGGAAGGACCGGTCTAGTGCACCTCTCCCAGCCTAGTGCACGTTCTTGCACTTGCTGGCAGGCTGGAGCCTCCCGCCGCTCCCTGACAGAGGGTTTGCACTTCCACGCCGCTTGTTTACTGGCCCGGTGCCCACAGCCGCTGCTTGCTGTCCTTTGTGCAATAAACCGCTTTTCGTGCTGCTGCTGCCGGCGCCGTGGGTGCTGCCCGCGGCGCTGCGGGTTCCTGTGCTGTGGTCCCCGGTTCTGCGTGGCTCCGGAGCTGCCTCCTCCTGCCCTTTTGCTCTACCTGGGGTCTTTCTCCTGCCCGTTCCCTGTACAATAAAAGCACCCTGGAGCACCGCCCTGTCTGTCGCCCTCTCCTTGCCGCGGGTCCCCGCGAGGCTCAGACGCCGCAGGGACGGGGCTGGCCGAAGGGGGAGCCCCTCGGTGATGCTCCCCGGGCTGCGGGGCCGGACTACAACCCCCGGCGTGCAGCGGGCAGGGCGGAGCCGCCGCCGCGCTGCCGCCGCCG
>VYXB01002816.1:29189-89921 GCA_013397135.1 Pachyramphus minor
CGGGCCCGGCCCGGCAGCCTCGGTAGGAGAGCGGCGTTGTTGTGACTTGCTCGCAGAAAGCACGGAAAAAGTGAGCGGTGGTAAATAATCCGGTGACATAACCTCCCTGCGGACCACACGGAAGAAATCCGTCCACCGCCGTCCTCCAGTTAAGAACACGCTGCCCAGTGAAGTGGACTTGCTTAATTCGAAACTAGAAATAGCAACAGTTGGGTGTTTTGACAGATGCTGTATCGGTACAATGCCTTCTTTGCAGTAGTTCTGTAACTTGGATTAGTACCATTTACTCCTTAAACAAGAAGTTTAGTGAGTAGTTATAGTTTAATTTCAGCAAGTCATGAACAATTTGGGCTGTATTTGCAACCGAAGTGAGATAGTACTGAAAACACAACACGTTGGTGTTGGTACATCGTGGGCTCAGACTCTCTCCGAGTCCCACTTGTTGCAATAAGGCATGGCATGTGCTCTCAGGAACTTTTTTTTTTAAGCAGGTAACAAAACAGGTGTGACCCTGACAAGTCACTCTTAGTGCACCCAACTGTAGTGTTTCCTGTTTCTAAGGTAACTACTTTGGCATTAGCTCAAATTATAGGTAGGGTGAGCCCAAGTGGGGTGACTCTTCTAAACAGGAAGCAAACTTAGTTGGTAATAGTCTTGTTTGTATTTTCTAGGCTTGTTGCCTTGATTTTTTTCTGCCCTTTTGCTTTCAAGTTCCCTGTTAACTGTTGATAATGTTGGCTTGATGTTTCCAAACCACTGATATCCAGCTTGCTGCCTACCTCTCTCTCCTCTGGAGATATTAAATTCATTTTAATTGATGCTGAGGTGGCTACTGTTGGTATTGATCTGAGTAAGGGGTGGAGAAACTATGTAAACATAAGAATAGAGAACAGTGATGTTTTGTGACCCCTTAATGGGACATCACTAAATCATGTTAAGAATTCTTATCTCTGAGAATCTTGGTTGAGGACATCACTATTTTAGCCAGATTTATCTTTCTTCCCCCACCTCCCCAATAAACATCCCTGCTGTATGAATACTGCAGTTCTTTGACTTTTAAAATAACATTTAACTGTTTCAAAACACTTTTTGGATGGTAAAACAGCACAAAGCCTTTGAGAACAGCTCCCTCCTTTCCTTTCCTCCAGCAGAAACTTTATACTGCAATATTTGAAGAAGTGGGAAGTGAGAGTTTCTCGGGTATTTTGGTTTTTTTAAAAGAGTCCAGGTTGAGGTGTGAAATGCCTGAAGCAGCCATGTCATGCTTGATGCATGTCTGATGCATTTGAGGTAGGTTCCAAACCTGAAACTCAATTGGCCTGAGTGTATGGGAACAATATGGGTGCTTAGTTCAGCCACACCATTGTGACTTGCAGCTGACTGGAATTGTGTGCAGCTTTCCAGTACATGGCATGTTCAGGTGGCTTTTCTGTGTGTAAACACCTAAATTTGAACTGTTCAAACTAAGTGGGAGCTTAGTTTGCTGTTAACGTGCCTTACACTGCAAGGCTTTTCTTTCAAGATGGTAGCTGTCCTGAAACCTAAAGTATGATCCAAACCCTCCTTTCTCCCTTGGATCACTTCCCGTGTGGGGCTTTGGAGAGGTGTGCTGCTCTTCCACGTGTTCTGTTTGTGTGTGGGTTTGCAAAGAGGGTAGGAGTCAGTTCTGAAGAGCCAGTTTAGCAGTGGTCCCTTCAGCATGTTTTATGGGACGTTTTTTGACAGGAGTTTAGAGCCTAATCAGTGAACACACTGCTGTTTGTGCCACTTGAGCTGTTTTATCCTCCACATGCAGTGTGTGTGGCCTAAAATCCTTACAGCTCTTGAAACCCTCTGGGAATAGTTAATTCTGCAAAATACTAAAAAAAATTCCAAAGTTCAGCTTTAAGCATTTTGAAATTACTTTCTTTGTAAGGCTGTTTCTGAATTTTTGGAAGATTTCATGTTCATCAACTTCAGCATCAAGGCTTAGTTACTTTGGTGATTTCTGGTTGATAGGGAATGTCTTTGTCACACCTGATGGCTTGGCCCTCTATTTTGTGCTTCTTGAATTCATGCCTAAAATTTTATCTCATTTGTGTTTTAATAATCCATCAGAACTTTGCTGTTGAAAAGAATCTACTGAAATGCCAAATTTTTGGCTGATGGCCTGTTGTTTTCCTTGTGTAATTCTGTAGATTTGGGTAAATATTTTTTACCTCTGCGCTGCACAATATAAAATAGTAATATTGTAAGATACCTGTATCTGCTATCTTAATCCATTACTGTAATATAGGATCTGTGACTGAAAGTAGCTAATTTTGACAGTGCATCTAAATTTTTTTGATAAAATCCCTGTGGCTGAAGCCTGACTTGTCCGAATTGGCAGGTTTGTCCCGTGGACTGAAAGCTTCCTGAATGGTTGAGGCTGTTGTAGGGAGATTCATTCCCACAAAGGATGTATGCATCTAAAAATAAAGTCTGCTCCACATAGCATTCATAGCTTTCTTAATCAGTGCTCTGGTAATTGAATTTTAGCCTTGCACTGAGTGACTAGAGGTACCTGTGCAGTTCTGCTTTCCAGGCAGGGCTGCCTTGCTTACTCGGATTTTGTGTCCTCTTCTAAGTTGAGCTGTTTGAACCTCTGAAATGCTGTTCATGCGGTGCTTGTGGGAGCTGCCAGGGTTTGCCATGTGTCGGGATACACTCCATGCAATCCATATGTTTCCAACATAAGTGAGAAGCTGCTTCCTCAGCTATTGTGTTGTGTCCTTGAGTCGCCGTGTTTGCTCGGGCTTGTTCTGCTTCCTTGAAAGGGAAAATCCCATTTTGCCTCCAGCTCGGGTTCTCCGGTGGCACTGCCAGATTTTGCCGATGCAAAGTGGCAAAGCTTGTTGTGCTTCCGTGCAATCAAAGCATGCTGAGGTGGTAGTCCCTGCTTTTTGGGGACACAACAGAGATGCTAATAGGAGGGCGGGACGGTCACTGCAGGGTAGCAGGGACGATCAGATTCAAGATTGAGCCCAACTCGAGAATTCCAGTACCAGAAAGCTTGATATTTAGGTGGAGTAGGTGTGAATTGCTGTGCTGTTTGTATTGGTCTGAGAAACAATACCCAGAGAAATGTGGGTTTTTTTCCAAGGGGCCTGCGAGGCAAACTCTTGAAATTCTGTTACTGCTGTTAAAAAAAAAACCAAGTCAAGTTGAAGTTTTGCTTTGTGTCCTGTTCTGGAGCCCTGCTTCAAGCATCCCGTGAGGTTTTTCAGGCTGGTTGCTGAAATGTGGTGCTCTGATGGGACTGGATTCCCCTCACTGCCTGCCTGGCTTTGGTAGGTGCCAAAGTCTGTCTGCTTGAATTTTAACGAATGTTTCACAGAGGCTTTGTGCTGATCGTGTCTGTTAAACCTTGCCAGTAAGATTGTCTTGGAAAGTGTGTACTTGCCATGCCCAGTGACACTTTCTGGATTATTCCAAAAGATGAATTTTAGGCTTATTCAAAATAAAAATTAAAAATCGGATACTGTGCTGTTGAGAAATGTTTTTAAACTTTTGTGTCAGTCCTCTCTTCTGCAAAGGTGTTTCACGGTCAGCGGCCTTTTAAAGTGTGTGTGAAGGTAATGAATTCTAACTCGTCTAAGGTACTAAAAAGAAATGGAAGTTTTGTGTAATTGTTCTCACTGCAGTTTTAGACATGCCCTGAAATTCTTTCAGAGCCCAACTGCCTTGTCGTTGAAGAATGCTTTCAATATTACTGCTTGAAAATTCGTTCATTGTGAGATGTCAGTTTTATTGCATAAGAAGGATCTTGCATCGCTTTTTGGGGTAGGCAGAGTTTTACTGTGGCGTAATGAAAGCCTGGAAGTCAGTTAATTTAGCTTTCCTTACAAATAGTTTATACACATATATTTATTTAATAGAATAAACTTTTTGAGAAAATAGAATGATCTTTATTGTCTCTGATAGGATTTGTTGCTCCTGATGCTGTGAAATGCAGGCAGATGCCAAATAAGGTGTGGTTCTAAGAGTGACAAATAAGGTGTGGTTCCAAGAGTGACATATAAAGGGAGATGAGGAGAAGAGTTGTGATTGTACCAGCGCTGCTGGTGGGGTCTCAGGATGAGGGCTGGCCCGGAGCTGTGCTGCTGCAGGAGTGGCTCCCTGCCCTGGGTTGCCCTCGGTGTGCCCCGTGCCAGGCGGGCACATCACCCGCGCGATCCATCTCCATGATGAGGCAGAAATCGTGTACTGGTGGTTTTGGCCAGGGAGCCAAGACAGCAAGGCAGTAGTTTTTATTCTGAAAAAGGGATCTTCAGACTCTTGGCATGAAGCCCAGTGACCTTTGTGTTTTGATCGAGTAGAGCTTCCAAGCAGCTACTTTCCAGCTTGATTCTACCTCTGATAATGTACAGTGCTGTTTCGTGGAGCAGTTTAGGGCTTCCTTTGAGATTCCTTAGGCTGTTGGATATGCAGGACTTGCTTTGGGATGCAGTTTTGTCACATTTGCAATCTGTAATTTAACAGATGAGGTGTCAAGTGCCAAGTTTTGTGTTGTCATAGAAATTTATTAAGCTGGCAAGCTCTGCTGTTGTAGCTCACTGGAAAGCTGTTTCAGTATAAGCCAAATGTTAGGGTTAGTTTATTGCAGTTCTTTGTGTGTTGCTCCTTCACAATTGCTTGTTTTGGTGTGCAGGGTTGAGGCAATACTGCTTGGATGATACCGAGGCAAAATATTGAGGAGATGGTAAAAGCACGTTTTTTATATAAACTTATGATCGATGCTTTGAATGACTCTGACCTCTGATTGTTGCTCTGTGGTATCTAATTCATTATTCATCTCATTTTCTTCTTTCTCACCCTGCTGAAAGGGTAGTCATTCTTCTCACTGAGCTGTTTACTGGCTCTTTCAGACTGGCAAAATGCAGAAACAACTAAATGTGGTCGGGTAGTGTGGAAACAACTAAGCTTGTGTTGTGAAAACTTGACAGTAGTTCTTTTCCCTTCTGGATGTAGTGATGCTGCTGCAGAAGTTTAATGTGATACTGTTTTTTCAGGTGCCATGTTTCAGAACAGACGAAGGCAACTGAGAAAGAAGAGCTGAAGAAAGTAACACAGAAACAAATACAGGCTAATTGGGGGAAAAAAAATTGACCTGTCTCTGAGGTGACTAAAGGGGAATAATGGTGATTTTGCGCCGGGCTCGGCCGCCTGCTTCCGCCCCAACCAGCAATGAATCTTGACTCGCTCTCGCTGGCCTTGTCTCAAATCAGCTACCTGGTGGACAATTTAACCAAGAAAAACTACCGAGCCAGCCAGCAGGAAATACAGCATGTAAGTAAAGTGAGACGGTGCTGCAAAATAAATTTGGGATGCTCTGCTGTGTGTTACTGTCACTGTTTTCTGTGCTGTTGGGAATCCCAGTGCGTGTCTGACACTCATCTGTCATGGAACACAGCAGCTCAGAGCCCACACCAGTGTTAACTTTGGAGGTGAATATTAGGATCAACTGCTACTCCTGGAGCAAAGCTTTCCTAACTCCTCCGGGTTAAATCTTTCAACTTTTGGATGTTCTACAGAACACTGAGGGGAAGGAAAACATATACATTTTGAGTGTTGCACCTAAAGCATGAATATGTGGTGATTTACATCTGAATGCTTTCACTTAGCTCAGGTGGAAGTTTTTTGTCCCTCATTCAGGGAAGCATGGCTTGTTGTGAAGCCAAGCTGATTGTCTTGGCCCTGGGTGTTCAGAAGGCAGGCAGAGTTAACTCTATGTTTAGACCCAAATATCTGTGATCTGGGCAAGAATTCTGGTTTAACTGACCTTTTTAAAAATAGATCTGACTAGCAGGGTGGACTGAAAAGCATTATCCACAGAGGAGTGCTTAGGAGGAAGTGAATGTTACTGAGCCAGTTTTAGAAACTGGTTTAGTTCAGTTCCCAGCAGACAGCTGGGCCACTTAAATGTTTTTTTTTCCTCCAGCAGTTCAATCCTGCAGCGATTTGAATCATATCAGAAGGCCAGAGGGCTTAGGCAGTGTGAGTTTCTGATAACAGTTGTTATCTGTAAAAGTGCATTCATTGCTTATCTTGAGGTGACAGGAGGGTGATTTCTGCAGTATTCATTGCTTTAAATGTAAGGCATGGAGATGGAATAGATTTCCTGTAACTTCTGTAACTTTCCTATGTTTTTGCAAGTTCAGTACTCCAGGGTCTCATCTGTGATCACTGCTGTGCTTTTGAACAGATGGTTTTTGCAGAGGTGTGACTGAAGCATGACTTGCAGATCTGTCAGGTGAACATTCTTTGATTTGGGAGAAGATATGGTTGATCTCCCATTCAGTTGGAGTCTTAAGAGGGGCAGATTGTCCCTCACCCTTCACGCCAGGCCTGTTCCACTGGCTGTGGTGAGAGACTGGAACCTGGTGTGTGGAAATGGCTGGTTTGTGTAGGTGGGGTTGTGAGACAGATCTAGGATTTCAAGACTAAATTTCTAAAATCATATTAATCCACTCTGGGTTGTTTGTTTTTTTTTCTTTTTCTGCTGGTATTGCTTTACCTCTGTGGTTGCTAGTACAATTTTTCCTTAGGTAGTTGAAGAGATTATACATGCTGTAAGTCTGTCTCATGGTACACTGCTTGGTGTAAATTTTGAGCGTGATTCACACAATTTTACAAAGCTTCCACCTAAGCATGTACAGATGTGGAAATCTGTACTCTGAGTTATTCTTGTCACAGGTGACTAAAATGACCCTTGCATTGAAATACCTCACTCAGGATTAACAGAGGCAAAGCTTGAGCAACTAATTTCTGCATAAATATGCTATCAGTAGTCATTTAACAGAGGTGATGCTTTAATTCTGCATTGGAAAAATAAAATACATGTTGAACGTTTCATGCATTTGTCAGGCACAAATTCTAAAGAATGGCTTCCTCTGAAGTGAGGTTTTGTGGTCTCCTTTTTCTAAAATAGTGGAAAAGAGAGCCTGGTTGGAGAGGAGGGAAGGGCTTTGCAAACGGGTTCATCTAGGAAAGTAAAACTTTCTGAATCTGGAAAGACACTGTTGTTTTTTGATCTAGTCATGCATTTGCCTAAACAAAATCTAACTAGTGCCTCTGTGTTAATTAAAAATGCAAGTGGCTCAAGCTTTATGCTAAATTACAGGCTGGTTGAGATTGGAAGGGACCTGTGAGGGTCCCCCTGATCCAACCTCCTGCTCAAACAGTCACCTAGAGTGGGTTGCTCAGGAATGTGTCTGGACAGCTTTTGAGTACCAGCATGGATAGACATTCCACAACCTCTCTGGCCAGCCTGTGCCAGTGCTTGGACACCCTTGTGGTAAAAAATCAGTCTTTAGATCTAATTTTGTGACTGGATACACTGACTTGTAAATGTATATCCATAGCTCTGGACTGACACACCACAGACATGTATCTTGTAGCCTCTGATCAAGAAGCAGATCTAGAACTGACTTGGAAGTTCCTTTGCAGCAGAACAAAATTTGGCAGCCACTGGAATAAGCAGGGTGTGAGGGAAAGGGGAGCATAGTGTCACAGATAACAGTAGAAAAACTGAGATGGAAACAATCAGACATCAGAGCCTAAAGCAGCCCTGTTTGTCTCTTTGCACAAAGGAGCTACTGGGGAACGAGGGCATCCAGGACGGGGTGAGGCAGCGGGCTGGGTGCAGGCAGGCAGACCAGAGGCACAGCTGTAGGTTTGTGCTGGCACATGTTGCGTGTGTCCTGCAGCCAGAAAGGAGGAAACAATGAGAAAAATGTTGCCAGTGGATGAAAGTTGGATTTGTTATTAACTGCTACTCTTTGGACAAAAGAGGCAAGCTACTATTGGTTATGTGACTTCAAATTTCTGCCAGTATGGATTCTATTAAAAACAAGTAGTGCTGTGTTCTTAGATGGGGTTTAGAGAAATGAATAAGCTCTGAAACAGTCTGGAGCTGCTTCAGACAACAAGCTGATGAGCTGGTCTGTAGCCAAGAGTTAAGGCAACTGGTAGGGGATGCTGACAAAAATGTGATACTGTTAAGATTTAGTAATGAATGATGGTGCTGAAAATTACCAAATGTAGATCACCTGTTTATGATGGATATTGGATACAGCTGAATGAGCTCTAATGACTGGGGAAGACTTGGTTAAAGGTCTCAGCTGCAGGTGTTCTGCATGTGGTCCTTGATTTTAAAGCTTGTTAATGAGCAAGTTTGAGATTAACTTTTTTCTTTAGATGGCAGAAAAAACGGTCCCAAGGCTGTGCTCTTGAGAAGTTAGGCACTGCAGCTGTGGAGAAAAGTGGGGGAAATGGGGCCATGGCACTGTGGATTCTGGGCTGCCTTGGTGGCAGAGAAACTCGAAACCATCCTCTGGGTGACTCAAAAACCCTTTTTACTTAGTTTGATAAAAATACTACCCCTGAAATGCATGACTTCTGTGTCAGTGACTTGTGTCTTAGATTCTTTCTTCATCTCTTCATTTATACTCTTCATATGCCAGTAGGGTTAATGACTTGCCTTTTAGGTTACTCATTAAAAAGGAACATTCTCAGCGGTTTTGTTGAAACCTCAGATGACTGAACCACTCGAAGTATCCATGGAACCAGACTCAGCTCTTGCTCTGTAATCACTGTTTGCTACCCAGCTGGTTCTTTGATGCTTTTTTGCAGATTGTGAACAGGCACGGTCCCGAGGCAGACAGGCATTTACTACGCTGTCTATTCTCGCACGTGGATTTCAGTGGCGATGGTAAAAGCAGTGGCAAAGATTTTCATCAGGTACAGTTTGCACTGAGGCATCTGGTTTTCAGTTTTGGTTGTTAAAGATCTGCAGTAGGATTTAATCCACGTTAAGCACGAAGGCAGGTTAGAAGCAGTAGCTTCAAACGAATGTCTGATGTATGGCCTTTCAACTGCAAGCACCTTTCACCAGTATTAAGTCAGACAACAACAAGTTATTGATGTCTGACTCTTGCAATCTCTTATCTGGGAAAAAACCCAGATAACATCAGTACAACTGCTCTTTCTACCACATGCAGAGCTTTGTTTTTAAAGGCTTTCTGTGCCTTTTAAAACTTTATCCAAATCCACTGACAGTTCTACTGGTGACTCTGTCTATTGTCAGGAGTGTTTTCGTCCTTAAACAATTTTGGCATAGATTTTTGAGCTCATAAACATGAATCAAATACTCTTAGATTCTGTTGAACATGTGAGGATGATTACAAAAAAAATGAAACACTGCACATGTGATGGAGAATGTTTCATCACTTTGTCAGTCTTAAAAGCAAAACAAACCTAAAGAAAGCTTGAAGGAGAAGAAACTAGTTAATGTTAGTGACAAGTATCTTTTCACTGTTTATTTTTACTACACAAGTTGGACGGTAGTTTTGTTTTATTGTTCCTGTTACGAAACTCTGAGTCCTCAATTTATCTTGTTCTTTTCAGACTCAATTTCTGATCCAGGAGTGTGCGTCGCTGATTACGAAACCAAACTTTATCTCGACGCTGTCCTACGCCATTGACAATCCCTTGCACTATCAGAAGGTTTGTATGCTTGAAGGGGATCCCTCTGTCAGCAGCTGCACTGGATTGGTCTGTAGGAAACGGGCTGGTTTTCCCTTGTGTTCCCTTGTTGTACTAAAATCTTCATAATTGAGCTTGCCCAATTGGTCTGGGCTTTTTGTTAAACTAAGCAGGTTAGTCAGTCACTCAGAATGACTGCCAACTAATTTTAAGGCTTTATCTAATTGTTGGTATTTTATGTCTTGTTTGTGGCACCAGAACAAAAATAAACATCAGTGCTTCTGTTTCTTTCTGTATGAAAGCCATGAGCCTGAAAGAGTGGGGTATATGGAAGAAACTTTTAGTTTAGTTGGAAAGGTGTTTGTTTAGCCATATAAGCTTTGTGTGTACCTACAGCAAAATAGTTACTAATATTCCAAACTTGCAAATGGACTCTAGGTAATCTGGCACATTGCAGATGAGACTAACCCCATAACAACTTCTGTTTAACTCTTCTTACCTGTTTCAGAGTCTAAAGCCTTCACCCCATTTATTTGCCCAATTGAGTAAAGTCATCAAATTAAGTAAAGTTCAAGAGGTAGGTGAACACTTATTTCAAAAATATTTTAATGTGGGTTTTTTTAACTGATCATGTTAAAAAGGATAATGCCTCTTACTACAATGTTTATTCCTGTTTGTAGGTGATTTTTGGTCTTGCTTTACTGAACTCTTTCAGCTCGGATCTACGAGGTTTTGGTAAGTGAAGCTTCTGAAGTGCTGCAGCAGGGACACCCTTTTCTTTTTCAGCACTGGGCTTTCTGCATGGGTAGATGTGTGCCTGCCTGGCCTGAGCTTGCAGTTAGTGGTGCCATTGGGAGGGGCAATAGCTCACACAGTCATATTGTATGAAGTTGAAGGTCCCTTTCACAAATTACTTGCTAGATAATGAATCGATGAGGTACTGCGATAACTTGTAGCTGTCCGTTAATATTTGAGTTCTGGGGTATTTAAATCTGAACTGTTGTGGCTTGTGGTAAACACAAATTAAGAGAATGGTACCCATGAATCTTTGTATTAAAAAAGAATTCCAGGTTTTGACTGGAGCCTCTTTTGTTCCCAAAAGCTGCCCAGTTTATCAAACAGAAACTCCCGGATCTCTTACGCTCTTACATTGACGCGGACGTCAGTGGAAATCAAGAAGGTGGCTTCCAAGATATTGCCATAGAGGTCCTGCACCTTCTCCTCTCCCATCTCCTCTTTGGGCAGAAGGGAGCCTTTGGGGTAGGACAGGAGCAGATTGACGCTTTCCTCAAAACATTACGTAGAGGTGAGTGGTGCTGTTTGAGAAACCTGGCTGAGTGCTGAAGTCGTGGGGAGCTTGGTGAGGCAGAACTCTGTAAATTTTTATAGCTCTGAACTTAAAAAAAAAAAAAAACATTGTTCTGGCATTGGCCATAATGTACTGTTTTGCTTTCAGTGAGCAGTAATTGTGGTCTCACGTTTTTGAAAAATTGTGATAAATAAACACGAAGTAGGGGATATTCAGGTCTGTGTTTGCTGGTTTGGGATGGTGTTTGTGGGTTTAACCAGAGGAGCTCAGGGCACTGTAGTTGAGAAACCCCTTACAGTGTAAAATGTAAGGACATACATGGCCATCTGAAACAGGTACATTTGAAGCACTGTGCTGTTTATATTGGATGTGGATCCCTGAGGAAACATTAGCACAGTGAGGGAGGTCCTTCTGAGATAAACTCTGGTTCATTTCCTGGAAGGTGCAATGGTCCTTGCAGGGGACATTATCAAATGGTAGTCCCTTCCTTTCCAAAGGGAGTGTTTGCTGTAAACCTCTGAGTGCCCTCTTGGTTTCTGCAGCAGCAGGGCAACTCTACCACAGCAGTGGAATAATTTTGAATACCCTTTTACATGCAGCTGGTGTCCTGGAGGTTTTGACACACTTTTGTTACTCTTGCCTTTAGATTTTCCCCAGGAGCGTTGCCCTGTGGTGCTTGCACCACTTCTATACCCTGAAAAACGGGACATTCTAATGGACAGGATCCTGCCTGATTCTGGAGGGATAGCCAAAACCATGATGGAGAGTTCTCTGGCAGATTTCATGCAAGAAGTTGGCTATGGCTTTTGTGCAAGGTTTGTGGGAAAATGTAATTTTCAAGCATCTTGGGTGGTGGTGGTTTTCTTTCTTGTTTTTTGAGGCAAAAGGTAAAGAACACCTAAAGTACTAATATAACTACAATCTAATTGAATATTATGAGGTCATTTGTTTGGGTTCCTGTTTTATATTTTACTTTCTTCTGATATGTCAAATACATCTGTGGACACTGTGTAGGATTTTGTCATGGTAAGGAGTGCTCCATAAAAGGATTTGTATTCCTTGTGAATGTTCTATAAGAATTTGACCATCACCCTTTTTTAAGTGAAAACAAAGTGCCTGGATAATCATAAATTCCAGCTAAATCCTGATGCTATATAAATCTTGTTGGCCTAGTTATGAAGTGTTCACAAAATTAAAAAAAAAAAAAAAAATGCAGAAAAAGCCTTGAGTTCTAAAATTGAAATTTGAGCACCTGCTCATTGTTTGCTCTCTTGGCTCCTTGAAGGTTTTTGCTGGTGACCTCTGCTCAGGGGTGCCATGCCTTGCATCAGGCTGAAAGGCAAATGTTCACAGCTTACCTTTGAACAGTGCACCTCATGGTTTTGAAATGTGCATTCTCAAAGCCTGTGTTTCACTTTTAGCTACCAGAAAACTTGAGTCTTTGAAGCTCTGTGTGTCAGGTCAATATGTGGAAGTGCTTTAAACCAGAAACAGTGCTAATCCTACCCCGTGCCTTTGCTGTGACAGAGCACGGTCTGTGAAACATCTCTCCCTGGCACTTCAATACACCTGGCTTTGAACTGCAAACTTGGCACAGAATGTTTCATGGAAATAATTGCATGGACTCTCTACTGAATTTTTCTCCCTGGTTGTCCTGGAATTTTGTCATGTGGGATCATTTGGCTTACATGACTCAAGTCGAGCTTCAGTCTCAGATTAGTTTCTCCCGACAGTCTGTGCGTGGTCCCAGCTGTACTCACAGGTTTTATTTCCGCGTGCCTCACGTTGTGCCACGGTGAAAGCTGCTTTCACGAGATCTTTGTGTTTTGTTGCACTTAGTGTTGAAGAATGTCGCAACATAATCATGCAGTTTGGTGTCCGGGAAGTCACGGCTGCCCAGGTCGCTCGGGTTTTGGGGATGATGGCTCGCACTCATTCGGGACTGACGGACGGTATTCCATTACAGGTGAGCGGCCTCTTGGGCTGGGGATGGTATTTCAGCAGAAACAGAGGAGTACTTGTACTTGTACTGCTATCAGTTTGCTGAAAATGTGTTTAATATTTGAGGGAATGAAAGATTCTCAGAAGTGTAAAACTGGTGTCAGTACTGGTCTGATTATGCCTTCCCAGTGCAGGGAGTTCTGTAGCCAGTGGGTGCTGAGACTCCTTTATTTTTAACTGGTGTTTAATTCAGTGTATTTGACTTGCAGTCTATTTCGGCTCCTGGCAGTGGGATTTGGAGTGATGGCAAGGATAAGAGTGATGGAACCCAAGCCCATACCTGGAATGTGGAGGTCTTGATTGATGTTCTTAAAGAGCTGGTAAGTCTTGTGAGCACCTTGGTCTTTTATGTGGAATATCTGAAAGCAGGACACGTCTCAGTGTGATTAGAAAGCTTTCTAAGCTCCAACAGCCTGAATAGCTCTGAATCTCCTTAATGTGACTGTACTTAAATGATTGGGGTTTTTTTTCCTCAGGAACAAGAAAATTTTGAGGAATTGTGGGAAATTAAAGCTTCTTGAATGAGTAACTTGGGTGCAATTTGAGATTTATTCCACGCTGCTCCCACGTACTCCAGCATGTGTTCTCTGAGGGGTTTTGTGTTTCAGCGTATTTCTGGCAGGGGAATGTTTTGTGCATCAGACACCTTGCTTTGAAAAGCTTCTCACTGTAGGCATAAATGATGAAAATGAAACTATTTTTGTAGCCACTCATTCCAACACTGTAAAGCTTTTTGCGTAAGAGGATGCTTTAGAAATAGGGAAGTTTTTCACCACTTTATAAGTAGCAATTTTTGTAATTAACTCAGATAAATGCAAGTCCCATTTCCTTGGCTTGCCTTATTTTTTTGTGATTTTTTTTTCTGTATATTCCCTCTGAGGTATACAGGAGTCAATTATTTTTTCTAAACCCAGGGCCATACAAGTAGCTTTGTATTTTTGCTCACTTGTCTCTGAAGTGAGTGGTTTATGTTCCACAGTGGCCACGGTTCCCTCTCAAACTCTCTCATCAGTTTCACACTGTTGCTGAAAAATGTAGTAGGTGCTTTTCAAGGACTGGCAGTTTACATTTTGCAGAAGGAGAAGCAGGTTCTGCTTGCCAGCAGGTCAGAACCTTCTGCCTTTTATGAGAAGGCACATGGAAGCCTTCTAAAGGAATAAGTTTGCATGCTAAGAAAGGAGCAATGTGTTTGGGTTTTTTAAAATCTGGTTACTGAAATGTTTGGAAGGATAGACAGCTACTGTAGTGCTGGGCAAATGCAGTCTCACAGTCTGGTTTCACACATGAACTTGAATCAGATTCTCACAACTCTGTAAATACTTTTCAAAAAGAAACCCTTGCTTTCAGCTAAAAGTTGGGTGGATGTTAAGCTGGATAAAATACTGATGAAGAAGGGGCTCTTACAAGGCAGTACTGAGGATTGTAATGCTCAAGACTGACCCCCCTCCTTGTTTGTCTGGTTGCAGAACCCCAACCTGGACTTTAAAGTAGTAACGTATGAGCTGGACCACCCAGGATTTCAGATTCGTGACAGCAAGGGCCTGCATATTGTGGTGTTTGGCATCCAGAGAGGGCTGGGCATGGAGGTTTTTCCAGTTAATGCCATATACAGACCTTGGAAGCACGCAGAGGGCCAGGTAGGTGTCCCAACATTCCTGCTGTATCTGTAGAGTATTTGCAGAGTTCCTGAATTTCTTGGATTGGTGGACTGGTACTGTGAGTTTTAAGATCAAGCCCCATTTGAGATCTTGGCTTGTAAGGCCTCAGGTGTGTTACTGAAGCACAGCCTGTAGTTCCCCAGTGTCTGCACTGTGGGAGGAGATGGTCACTTGTGACAGCACCTGTGGCTTTAGCAGAGTTCTGGGGTGTAGTGCAGCAGAGGGTAGAGCTGCTGCTGCCTGGCAGTGCTCTGCAGTTTGTACCTGGTCACAGCTTTGTGCAAACAAGCACCCTCAGCGTGTCCATCACTTCAGAAATCCTGGGAGAAGGGTGAGGTTCAGCCTTAGGTTGGCTCATCTCTGCAGCTTTGTTGGTTTGCATCGTTCTCAAAAATGTGTCACGTGATGAAGTGGAAGGAACCTGAAAGTCTAAATATCTAAAGTGGTTTTGATGTCTTTTTTTTTTTAATTCCAGCTCTCGTTCATTCAACATTCCCTCATAAACCCTGACATCTTCTGTTTTGCTGACTACCCTTGCCATACTGTTGCCACAGACATCCTGAAAGCACCACCAGAGGATGACAATCGAGAAATTGCTACATGGTAATCCTGCTCTCAACTGCCTTTCATACCTAGAGTGTCTGCTCAAAGCTGACTTCACCTAAATAGAGCCAGATTATTTTGTAGCTGTGTGTACATCCCAGTAGATCAGTGTTTGTTCCATGTTTGATTGGTGAAAGTACTCGTATCATCAGAACTTTCTGTGTACTTCCATAATAGCTGAAAATTTCCTGCCAATTCTTGCTTTTATTGGAGTCCTCAGCTTGTCTGGACAACTTCTGTTGTTGTATTTTGACATATACTGCAAGCTGAAAGGAGAGGATAGAGGAGGTGGTGTGAATTTAAATCTCCCTTTCCCAGGATGACACTAGAGAAGTTTACTTTATTTGTATGAAAGAAGTCCTGGGATTTAAATAGTAAATTTATGGAACTGTTGGTGAGTCATTGCATGAAGCTGACTGGTGTGACTTTCTGAGCTGACCCCTTCTTTTGGTGTAGCCAGGTACCTTATTTCAGTAAAGATATTTCCTGCTTTTTGCAATTGTATGGCCCAAAATAGGGAATTGAAGGACAGGAAATACAGGTAAATTGGCAATGATTACTTGTCTGTGAAGCAGACAAAACAAGTAGAGTATCTTCAATAAGCTTCACAAGTTGGGGTTTGGAGCTGTTCAAAAAATTGTATTCCATTTCTGGAAGTACATTTCGAGTTAAATTATCCAGATCACCCACCTCAACCTGCATTTCTTCAGCATCAGCTTTCAGTTCTCTCTCTTCCCTAACAGAGTCAGAAGTTAATTTTTGATGGTTTCTTTCAGGCTCAGTTGTACATGATGCAAACAACCTGCAGTGTCAGGTTGGAGGCAGTGGGCATTGCTTGGTTTCCTTACCATTGTTCCTACAGAATGCTTGGCTCCAGGATCCTGTAAGCTTTCTGCTCCGTAACTTTGAGGGGGGGTTGTCTGTTTTGTTTTTTTTTTTCTCTTTTGTTAGGAAGAGCCTGGATTTGATTGAGTCTCTGCTACGATTGGCAGAAGTGGGACAGTATGAACAGGTGAAGCAGCTCTTCAGTTTTCCCATCAAGCATTGCCCGGATATGCTGGTGTTGGCCTTACTGCAGATCAACACGTCCTGGCACACCTTGCGCCATGAGCTCATCTCCACCCTCATGCCGATTTTCCTTGGCAACCATCCCAACTCTGCCATCATTTTGCACTACGCATGGCATGGACAGGTCAGTGCTTTCACTGCAATGTGCCTGTAGTTTAATCATGAAACTTGAAAGCTTCTGAAGTGGATTGAACAGTAAGAACACTTAAAACAACAACAGTTGTGTTGGTTTATGAACTGGTCAGTTTAAAACCAAAGGGGTAAATCGTCTGTGGTTTATGCAAAGTAATGAGTTGTCCCCTCCCTGACTTGAAGCAAGTTGTTATGATTTGATTTTCAGTATTTACTGAGAAAATATATCTGGAAAAGTAGAGGCAAAGTTAAGTTTGACTTTTTGAAGCCCTTCAGTTTTAACTAAAGTTGACCACAGTTTGAATTTTCAGTAAAAGCACAAAATCAAACAGTGCAGCAAAAGAAACTGCCAAAAACTTTTCAACAGCATCACCTGCCCTGCCCTGCTCAACACTCAGCCTCACACATTTGAAGTGTAAAAACTCGAAGCAGTAAGAAGTGGAGAGGTTTAAACCAAGAGTCTCCTTTGTACTTGCCAGAAGGTGAAGGTTATTCTAGGCATAAAGAAACTATCCATACCATAAGTTTTCAGAATCTGGGGTGTTTTCAGAACTCTTAGGACTGTCTGCTGACCTTTTTCAAGGAGAACTTCCATGTAAACATAACTATATATGCAAATCCCATACTTTTAATGGGTTTACTGCTTGGTGTGGCCTTATCCTTGTTAGTGCTGGTAGTTAAGCAAAGAAAAGTCATAAGGAACTTAAAGCAGAGGAAGCCTCTGGGCTGGGAGGGACTCAGCATTAGGAAACATCTTGTTCTCATCATGTAGAGTTAATAGCAAGAAGCTTAAAATCATGGCTATTTTCTAGCTGAATGCTATGGATGTTTTATATTTTTATTTATAAAAGTCTTAAATTGAAGAAAGGGGGTAGGATAGGTATGATGTGCTTTTTGCATAAGGTCTTGAAATGGCAAAACAGGCAATTTTTCCCCAGGGTAGATTTCAGAATAAAGCACAGAATGATGGCTGCCATGGGACATGGTGCCATTCCACAACTTAAGGATGTTCCACTTTCCCTTTAAACAAAACCCTTGCTGCCATCAAAGTCTCAGTTGTGTTGTAGTTTAAAATTGCCCCTCTGTGAGCAGAGCTCGATACTGTGTTTTCCATGTTGAATTCTCACTTTGGGATATCATGTCAGGCATAACATTTTTTTAAATGGCTTGCATATTCCAAAGGCAATTGGTCTGCAGTTGAGAGCAATTAGACCTGGACAGTGTTAGGGAAGAGATGGGGATGTACATATTTACTGTTTGCAGTCATGCTGCACCCTTCAGTTGTAGCTCCTGGATACTTTATTCTTGCAGAGAAAAGGCTCAATTCAAAAGCAAGTTCTGGAGCTTAAAAGTAAATATGTCTGTATGTTGAGCTTTAGATGTAAAATACCCTGCTTAGTGTTCACATAGTTGATCCTATTGCTAGAAGTGTGAAGTACAATCCTAATTTAATTCTCCCTAGGGTCAGTCTCCTTCAATCCGTCAGCTCATCATGCATGCGATGGCAGAATGGTACATGAGGGGGGAGCAGTATGACCAGGCAAAATTGTCACGAATTCTTGATGTGGCGCAAGACTTAAAGGTGAGTTTTGCCAAACGCTGCCATTATTTGCTGCCTGGTGCCTTTTGCAGGTTTGCTTATCTTTTAACAAAGGCTAAGCTTGACTTAGACTAATTTAGTGAGGATTACTTTTTTTCAAGCGTGTCTGAATTAATTTGCTGCTCATCTTAAAAAAGGAAAAAAGCCTATGTTCATGTTCATATTCTTCAGCTGATTTGTGGTATCTGACTGCAGATGCTTCCAGCCTGTCCAGTTGTGAGCCCAAGATGTTTTACTTGGTTATTTGCAGTGGGGTTGCATGATGGAATTGGGATTTCTTGCTGCTGCTTCTTAGTTCTTACTCATTCATCACAGACTGGAAGTTGTGATGAACTTCTTTGAGGCCTTTATTGCTTCCTGAAGTTAGATGCAAAATAATTGGGTGTCACAAAGTGCAAGAGCACCTGCTGCTGCTAGAAGTCAGTTTTGTTGTAGCAATTACTGTGTTCAGAGATGACTCCTTAGAGCAGATACATTCTGAGTGTCTCTGAAGGGGTTGAGGTGTGTTTGCAGGGAGATACTTGGCTCTTCTGCTTAATTTTATTGCAATGTCAACTTGGTAGTTCTCGACCACTTGCTCGTGGATTTTCACCAGCAAGGAGTAGAGGAATTTAAAATGGTCAGCACAAGGTTGCTTCAAAGAAGGTAAAGTCATGATTTCAAATCAGAGCTCGTGCCTATTTGTCATGAGCGAGCTGTAAGTGAAGTTGATAGTACCAGTCTTTGTTGACAAAGAAAGCACAGCAGCATGTGATAATAAGACTCCTTTACTAAAAAGGGGGGGGCTAGAAAGAAAGGGAGAAAGGGTGTCTGTGTGTCTTCACTAGTAGTCTTCTGATTTTCTTTCTTTAGGCCTTGTCAATGCTGCTAAATGGTACTCCATTTGCCTTTGTTATTGACCTTGCTGCACTTGCCTCTCGACGGGAATACCTCAAACTTGACAAATGGCTCACAGATAAAATTCGGGAGCATGGGGTAAAGCAGAATTTTTCTTTCTATTTCTGCATTCGTATCAGTGACTAACTTAAGTCACTTTAACAATTTTATAAGTGGCTTTAAAGCTGTGGAAAGTGTCCATGGTCTGAGAGTTCAACATTTTCACTGAACTATAGTAGCTTAGTGCAATTCTTTCCACGGTGCAATTGCCAAGTTTGAAATAGTGTCCTGGATGAAGTTTGGGAGATTAAGATAACATTTTTTCCTCAGGAGCCTTTCATCCAGGCCTGTATGACTTTCTTAAAGAGAAGATGTCCATCTATCCTGGGTGGCCTTGCTCCAGAAAAAGATCAGCCCAAAAGTGCTCAGCTTCCTCCAGAAACGTTGGCGACGATGTTGGCCTGTCTGCAAGCTTGTGCTGGGTAAGGATTATGTTGCTTACACTGAATGTGTCCTCTGTTTGCAACTTGTTTTCTGGCACATGGTCACAGCTGGCTTGGAATTTCACGTGGAGAAAGGGCTTAGTGAGAATGTGTAAACTTGCAGGGATAGGTGCAATAGTATAGTTCATTTTGCATTGAAACCTCTGTTGTAGGCTGGGTCGTGAGAGCTTGAGCGTTCTTGTCTTTGTCATGGAACAGGTGAGGTGATCTTGGAGACTGGGGGTTGGCTGGTGACTCAGATCCTTGGTTGTTAATGACTAGATACAGGGCTTTCATTTGGGCAAGGGAATACAGGCCATGGCTTCAGAATGGAACAACATCTTGGAAAAGTGATTGTGTAAAGCATTTTGTGATTGTGTTAAGGTGATGCCTCTGTCTGGTAACTGCCCTAGCATTAAAGGGCTCCTGCAGTCCCTTATGTGTAGGAGAAAAGTGATGAGTGGTGACTGTAGTGTAACTGAGACTGAAACTAGACATGTGTAACTTCTGTTTTCATTTGAGTAATTTTCCATCTGACTACTCAGAGTAGTCAGATGGAAAATAGCAGAGATCTCTTGCAGATGAGATTGTTTAGCTTAAGACAGAAGAAAAAGTACTTGAGTCTAAGATGACTTAAGTCATCTGCTAGAGGGGAGGGGTAGACTACAGAAGGGCTGATGGAAGCTGAAACTGGACAAATCAGTCTTCAGATACTGTGTACACACATAGTAAAAGTGACTGCATGTTGTAAAGTGTTTGCAGTGTCATTTCTTTGTGCTGTCAGCCCAAGATGGCATTTATCTCTGAAACACTGCTGCAGTTAACTAGACCTGTCACAGGGCCACGTGTGAGCCAGAGCAACTGGAAGCTGGAGATGGTGCTGATTTTGCTGCTGGTTTTGGCACCAAATGAGCCTGGCATGTCCCAGTGCCTGTTACTGATCTGAGCCTTATGCTGTGTCCTTTGGCTTAGCCAGTGGTGTCTCGAAAAACATGAGAAACATCTTTAAAGGCATCCAGGATGACTCATGGCTCCCCTGTAGGTGCTGGGAAATTCATACAAAATAGAGTTGTCATAGGGGGTAGTGGAACTGAAAGGGAATTTGAGGTACCTGTAAGATTTTAGGAGAAAGGAATCTCCTGGTTTCTGCTGGAACCTGTGCAATTGAACTTCAAAAATGCTGCTGAAGTAGTATTTCTGAAATATAATGGTCAGCACATGTCTTGGCCTGAGAGATAACTGATATTTTTCAACTCAGAGTGCATATTCTGAGACTAGCTCACAAATGAATTTATATTCCTTATTTTGCATGCTGCAGTGTCCACGTTTTTAGAGGTTCAGTAGTTAACTGTAGACTTGACTTGCATCTAACGTCACTGTGTTCTGAATCTTAATGTGTTAACCAAGCTATATTTATTCCATTAATTCCAAAAGCCACCAGTTCTCTACTGGCACAATTCTCTCAGCTTTTGGTTTCTTTTTATAGCTCCTTGTATTCCCTTTTATACAAGAATGTGACCTACTTGCAGTCATTTTCCATCAGTTATTCTCTTTGAGCTTTAGAAAGAAAAAGCTTGGATTTCTTTCATGAAGCAGTGGCTTAAAGCTCAGGTTTCAGTCACAAATGGGAGTGGGCATTGTGAAGACTAGAAGGTTAAAATCACAGTAAATATTAAATACATTTGGGAGAGTAGTTCCACTTCACCTGCTGAAGTCTGCCATCTCCTAAATCTGTTAATTTAGGAGCCTGCTCTTTAATTAGACTGTAGTTATTTCTTGTCCTGGTTTGTGTCCAGGGAGACACTTTTTTTTTTTTAGCCACCAGGACCCTGCATGTTCTGAGACTTACTTTGGTGCAACTTGTTTATCCCTGGTGAGCACTGCAGTTGTGGCATCATGTAACAGTGAGTCTTCAAAAAGAAATAAATGTTCCCTCTGTTGCTGAGTGTTTTTACAATGAAGTCAGGGTGGTTGCAGGCACCACAGACTTACTGAGCATGGGATCTCTGAACAAGCTGCTTGTGAGAAGTCTTCCCCTCGTGGAGCTGCAGTGAGCTGAGAGGGGCAGCAGTGCCTCTTCCACACAGTTGTGCCCTGCAAGGTCCGAGTGTGTCTGGGTGGGGAATTGTCACTTCTTCTCAGTCCTGTCTCAAGAAGGGAAGAGGCTTCTGTGTACCTGTACCTTGGAAATAAAAAGGCTTTTTCCTGTTTTGTAAGAAAGTGTTTGGGAAAAAAAATTATAAAATGCAAGGGATGTGAAAGTTTTATTCCAGCAAGCTGAAATTTCACTTGTGGTGACAGTTTTGTTGCTCTGGAGGTGGCTGACTGTGGTTCCTGCCCCTCAGCCCACCAATTTCGTTTGCCTCAAATGCAGGCTGGTTGGGGTTTTTTTGTGAGCTTTGGGTTTGTTGGTTTGTTTGTTTTTTAGAAAACCTGCAGTTCTGTACTATTTACAAATATTGTGATGTTTACATCTTGATACAGCAGCGCGTGTCTCTTGACATGATAAAAAAGTTAACTTTCAGTCTGCCTGGAAGATGGCAGGACAAAACATCAGTGGTTCTCTCAAAGCACAAATGGCCCAACCAGTCACCATGAGTGTCAGATCCTGGGACTGGAAGTCTGTCTCTGTCCTCGTTGTGGGTGCCATGTTATCTGTCTACAGCAGATTGGAATTTGTTTTACAGAAGCATGCTCTGCTATTGAAGCATAAAGACCGCAAATTTAACCCCTGAAAAAGGGGTGGAGGGCAAAAGACAGGGTGGTAACCACATGTGAAGGATGCTCTGCAGTCCCCAGTCCCATTCCATGGCTCACTGCAGTGCTGTGTGGGCTTGGAATGCCTCCTGCATCAGAACAAAACCCGTGCTGCTCGTTGATTGATCATACATACATTTAAATGTGGAGATTTCTGAGACCATGGCAATGGAGTGAGGGCAAACACATTTTGTAGCTGTTAAGCCTCCTGTGTGCTGTGCTCAGAGCTCTGTCTCAGGTCTGGTTGCACTTGCTGAACAAGAAATCTCTTTGGGTTTTTTTGAAGGTAGGTTTCTGATTGCATTGTCATACAACCCTCCAAACCCCTTTCTTTGGAAATCTTTGATGCAAGGCCTTGGGGAGAGGATGTTACAGTGTATAAAGCAACCAGCTTGAGAAACAGTTAATAAAATGTTTGTTGCCCTGTGTGGAAAGATGCTCACCCACCATATCTCCCCAGATTCCCCGTCTCTTGTGGGTGAGCTTTTCCCCACACTCTGTGATGAATCGCTGGCTTTGGAGAACAACTGGAAGCCCTTAACTAACTGTGTGGCCTGTAATGGGATACCTGCCAAAGCTGAAGGCTGATCTGCACTTTGTTTTCCTGCCTTAATCACCAGGATGGTTCCTCTGTCCTCCTTTTCCCCTTCATCCCAACAGTTGTGCAGTACAATCTTCCGAAAATTGAGTTAAAATGAGAAGTCTCCAGACAAGGTTAACAGAGCAATTGTGTTGGTGTAGTTGCAGCATTACAGGAAGGAATCCTCACCAGGAGAGTAAAACTAAAGTTCAGGAACGCGTAAATAATTTGCTGTATTTTCCAAGAGGAAAATGTTAGTGTTCTGTTAGGATGTTTGTGGTTGGGTATGTCAGCAGCAGAGCTGGCTTTCCTTTCAGTTCGGGAACCTGGCAGTCAGACATGGAACACTTTGGACAGAGGTACTGACTGCTCTCGGTTGTGCAATGACTTTGTGCCTAAATTTGAGTTTTCTGATGTTTTTTGATTATATTTACCTTGAATAGTTGAGTTTCCTGCCTCTGTTTTTGTTTAATGTTAGTGTGTAAAGCATGTCTTTCAGTTTGTAGACAGATGAATTTCAGTGAAGCAGGTGGTGGCATTTACCTCTCCTCGGTTTTTTTTGTCTCTGTGTGTCTATTCCATGTATCTCCTCTTTTAGAGAAACCTTGTGTGTCATGAAATTCAGAATGGGAATAATCACAAACTGTAAAGTTTGGTGACAGGAACAAGGCTTGGGGAGCAGGTTTGAAAAAGGGATGGTAGCATCAAACTGTGTTTCAGTTCACAAGGCTAAGCTGTGTATAGCCCACAATGTGGACAACAGCAGACCAGGGCTGTTGTAGATGGTCTGCTCTTCCAAGAGCTGTTGCAGACAGGTAGGTACATATCCCAACCGTCTTCCTCCTGTGTCCTAGGAGTGTTTCTCAGGAGCTGTCGGAGACGATCCTCACCATGGTAGCAAACTGCAGTAACGTCATGAACAAGGCTCGGCAGCCCCCGCCTGGAGTGATGCCCAAAGGGCGCCCGCCCAGTGCCAGCAGCCTGGATGCCATCTCACCTGTGCAGGTACACACAGGGGCTGCCTCTGCTCAGGGTGCTCTTGGCTTAGTGCTAGTTCTGCTGTGCTAGTTGATCTCTTTCTGCAGGACTAAGTCAAACATCGTCTGGCTCACATAGTTCTGTGCTTGCATGTCTGGATAACTTGCTTGTAACTGCAGAATATTGTCTGAGGGTTGTAGTGCAGAACTGCCTTTCACTTCACAAGTGTGTGTAAGAAGTAACTGTGAAGTATTACAGGATGGGAGCTCTGAGGAGGGACAGAGGTTTGGTTTATTTAAAATAACTGAGGCTTTCTTTTAAAGTGCTAAAATTTACTAAGACTATTGAGAATTAAGCACTGCCTTTGAACCTGATGTGTCTTGTTTGTAGCTTCACGGGCCAAGCCACAGTGCTAGAGCATAAGGACTTGTTATAACTGGGGCTCTTCAGCTCTCAACTGAACTGCTCTTTTAAAAACAAGGTACATTTCAGTTACTCCCTGCCACTCATCATCCCTTCCTCCTCTGGGAGCAACACATTACAGACAGGTTTTGCTTCTAGCAGTTACATTCAATTTTGAAGTGGTGACAGGCTTTTCACATGAAATAGTGGCAATTCAGCATTTAAGAATGACTGAATTGTCAGTAGATTACATAAATAAACACCGAGAGCAGTTTCCTTGTAAATTGTTGCTTTATTGAAGTTGCTCATCAGATGTACCAAATACCTTGGCAACGTGCTGCAAATAAGTGATATGATCAAGCAGAGCAGCAATTGTTAGTCTGTAGTCATGCTGTCTTCTGGGTAGATAACACCATTTTCTGCTGTTCCTAGTCAGTTCCTTGACTTACTGCTTTGTTAGCCTGTATTGTGCCTTCCCTCCTACTCATCACCCAGGTTTTAATGCTTTTTATTGAAGACTTCATTCAGGTATTTAGGTGGGAAAAGTGGGCATGTAGTGGGATCCTTCAGACAGTCAAAAATAAAAATACTCTGTAAGCTTGAGTTGAAATACCTTTTTAAGTCTTGGGGTGAGGTCTGGGGTCGCAAACTGCAGAGCATAAACTACTGTAGTATAAAAATCTGCAAGTAGAAGTAAATGCTGCTTATTATAAGCATTTACTGTTATGTTACTCTTAACTACAGACTGTGGAACAATCAGCCTTTCTGTAAAAGCTCGGAGAGAATGGGGATTTCATGGGATTGTAGAAGAAAAATGAAAGCGTGTTCTCTAGACAAACTGATCTTTTGGGGTGATCTGGATGACTTCAGAATTTACAGCAACCATGCAGAAAGGCTTTTCTTAGAACTGTTTTGATAGGTAGCCGTCTTTATACAAAACATGCCAAAAATCAGTTGGCTTTTCATTTATGGATGTCTGTATAACCTTCCTCTCTTCGTTCAGATCGACTCGCTCGCAGGAATGGCGTCTCTTAGTTTAGGTGGCTCAGCTGCTCCTCACACCCAGAGCATGCAAGGCTTCCCTCCAAACCTGGGCTCTGCCTTCAGCACTCCTCAGTCACCAGCAAAAGCGTTCCCCCCTCTCTCCACCCAAAACCAGACCACAGGTTTCAGTGGCATAGGAGGACTCTCTTCACAGCTTCCAGGTACTGCTGTTGGGTGTGGGTTTGACATGGCAGAGCTAAGGCACTGTTATTGCTGAGGGTGGAAATAGTGGTGGGTTAGGTGCTTCCTTCCCTGTGAGGGTGGGACACCCCACTGGACAAACAGCTGTGTTGTATGGGAGGGAGTTACACACTTCTGGGTCATGGCTGAAACAGCGCTTCAGAGTGTTGCAGCTGCAAAAGGTAAAAAGTTTAAGAGTCAAGAGGGTCTTCCTGCAATTTCAGCAGCGTCATTTTAGGTTGGGACAGAGATTAATTGCTTAAGTTAAAATTGCTTGATATTAGACAGCTATGAGAATTATAAAACTGTTGAGTTCTTGGAAATGACAAGTGCTGGGAGGAATTGTAAATGCATACTGTGAGGGTGCAGCTGAGATGAGCAGTTGTTTGCTTTTCAGTAGGTGGTCTTACTACGGGTAGCTTGACTGGCATAGGAACTGGAGCCCTGGGCCTTCCTGCAGTGAACAATGACCCATTCGTGCAAAGGAAGCTGAGCACATCTGGACTGAACCAGCCTACATTCCAGCAGAGTAAGATGAAACCTTGTAAGTGGTAGTGTTGTCTGTGGCTGTGAAGTGTGACTGTGGTCTGCAGTTAATCTGTATGTCCTTCAGGGGAGGCTTGGATCTGTAGGTGGTAAATGTTAGAAATGTGGCTCTTGTGTTAATCCATTAGCCTGAAAAAGGTGGTTTTAGGCTTGTATTCTGAAAGCTTGACAAGTGCCCTGGGGGGGGGATTAAAAAAAAAGCTGTTAGCATAGAAATATGTGTTACAGATTTGTGTTTCTGTCCTTTTTCTGTGGTGCTGTGTTTCAAACAAAAGTGTTGTCCTGCTCTTGACAGAGAAAATTGTATGTACCTGGTACCAGGGTGGTTTTTGTTTTGTTTGTGACCAGGAGCTTAACAAAGCTACCTGAGTAAGGTCCTGTTGCAGCAGGGAACTTAACAGGTGAAGCAATGAAATAGGCTGCAACACTGAATACCTGTAAGACTAACAAAAGTTGGTGGGAAGGTATTTTTTTGGAAGGAATCATTTGGTTCCTGATACTAAGCTGTTATCTTTAAATCATCCATGCCTCTGCAGGATGCTCACAGTGAAGTGTTGAAGCAGTCAGGAAGTGAAGTGTTGTTCAGGAAGCACAGCCATATGCTAAACCTTCCTCATTGCTGTTAGGGAGGAGCTATCAAAGAAGCCATAAGTTATAACAGCAAAGTTACCTATCTCTGCAGATGTACAGGGGAGGTGGCTGTAATGACCACTGATTTATATTTTGGGTCTTGAACATTCAGTATAAACTTGCTGGAAGCTCACTGGCTGGCCTGAAAGTTTGTGTGCAAGTCTGTGTGCATGTCAGTGTTGTGTAGCATGCTTCACTCCAGTCTGTTCTGCATTCATTCATTTAGTTGTCAGTTGAGGTCAGCTTGGGATGCAGTGGGTTCTAGGAATACAGCAGTGTGAGGTTAATGCTATCTTAGGATTCAGGGTTTTTTTTAATAAATACAGCATATTGAAAACAGATTTTTAGAATAGCAATTCCTGTCTACTGGGAAGGTTAAATACCCTGCTTCTCAGAACAACTAGCAGGTTCTGTACAGATTGGTGGAAGAGTTGAAAAGGACTAGATGAAATCCTGACTGCCTGAAGTTGTCCTGAGCATGATGCCTGTTCCCTTTTTTACCAGCTGACTTATCTCAGGTGTGGCCAGAGGCTAATCAGCACTTTAGCAAAGAAATAGATGATGAGGCAAACAGCTACTTCCAGCGAATTTACAACCATCCACCACATCCGACCATGTCTGTGGATGAGGTGAGTTCCCTTCTGCAGCAGTTGCTGTGCAGAGACTTGCAGTAAAGTTGACAGCAATTATTCCTCCACGTTTTAGTGGAAAATAAAAAAGGACTTGTGGTAGAACCTTGCAGCATTGCTTTTTGGCTTGGTTGAAGTTGTTTTCACAGCAAACTTGCAGCTGATTATTACATTCAGCTTTGACTTATGTGGACTGAAAACTTTAGATGTCTAATTAACACTCCTAAAATGCTGCTAAGTGGGAAGGATTTGATGTGGTGTGGAAACCTTTGTGTTCAAAATAAGTGCTAAAGAGCGGCTTTAAATAGTCTGTATAAATTATCTCGAATGTATGTTTTTTAAGTATCTAAAAATGACTACAACATCCATATATATAAAAGTGTCCCAAGTTCTACCTTCTGAGCTTTTGATAATTATTTTGGTTAGTCTCTATGAGAGTAATTATTGGCCTGATGTACTTGCTCTTTGAAGTACTTCAAGTTTACTTTAATGTATTTGTGTGGTTATAAATTATGGAGGACACAACATTAATTTTAATTTTTCTGATTTGAAAGTGGTGGAGTAGGCGGACACCAAAAAAAGTTCTGTGTGAAGACAGTTGATGAAAATGGAGAAAACTCCAGTCTGAAGAGGAAACTTGTTGTAGTGATGTAGTGTTTGGTGGCTGAAATGAGCTGTTCTTGAAGCAGTTACTTTGTGGTCTGACTTGTGGTAGCACCTTGGTAAAAACACTCCTGAAACGTGAAGATCCAGAAGGGCTGGAAGAAAGCAAACCCCGTTGGTAACAACTCCCAATTTCTTTTTAGGTCTTGGAAATGCTGCAGAGGTTTAAGGACTCCAACATTAAACGTGAGCGAGAAGTGTTTAACTGTATGCTGAGGAACTTGTTCGAGGAGTACCGTTTCTTCCCGCAGTACCCCGATAAAGAGCTGCACATCACCGCCTGTCTCTTCGGGGGGATCATAGAGAAAGGACTGGTTACTTACATGGCCTTGGGCCTGGCCCTGCGCTATGTTCTTGAAGCCTTACGAAAGCCTTTTGCATCCAAAATGTACTATTTTGGTATTGCTGCACTAGATAGATTTAAAAATAGGTGAGTTGTGGGTGTTGGTAACTTCTAACGGTGTTGTCTTGTGAATGTTGAGCCTGCTCTAATCGTGCACTACAGGATTGCTGATGTGTGTTAGGAATTAACACATCTCAACTGCAGGATTACGTGGGAGATACGCTGAGCTGAAACCAGAAGTGTGAATGTGCTAGTTAAAGGTGGCTTTTCAAAATGCAAATATTCAGTGTGGTGCCTGTATAAATGTGGGGCAGACAGATGCTGAAAATTAGTGGACTTTGTAAAAATAATTAGTGGTGGGTTAGATGAAGTTGTCTGTTAGAAATGGAGTGAATGTAATTACTCTTCACAGGTGCATTCCGGTGGAGTGCTTTTTGTGCTGTTCATTATTGAAGGACTGGCTAGGAACTAAGCTCCAGGGCTTGGGTTTTACACAGAAATCTCAAATATGGCAAAATGATCTCCCAAAAAAAAAAAAAAAAAGCTTTCTTAAAGCTTTTCATGAATTGCAGATAGAGGAAATTCTGGATGTGAGGGGTGCTCTTTAAAATGCACTGAGCCAAACTGCAAATTATTTACCCAGTAACCTTGTTACAAACACGAAATTAATTGTGTGGTCAGTCAGAAGCATAGAGATGTAGGATGAATTGCTGTGAAGAAACCTTGTGTTTTACTGTTAAATGACTCAATTTGAAATAGGTTTTGTGACAAAAGATACAGTGTAGAAAATGCTTGATTTCTAGCAAAGCTGCTGTAAGGTGTCCAGAAGTAATTCTGTGATGCAGTGTGGGAATGACATACCAGTCTGATATTTGTGCCTCTCTGTAACACTGTTTCTGGTCTGGGCTTACAATTCTGACTCATGTATTTTGTCTGACAGATTGAAGGACTATCCCCAGTATTGTCAGCACTTGGCTTCTATTAGTCACTTTATACAGTTCCCACATCATTTGCAGGAGGTGAGTGTGTTTGTATTAACAACACCAGCTCTCTATGATTTTAAATTCTTATGAGCAAATTTCTGTTTTCCTTTAGACAAGCAGTCTCATGTATCATTATTTTAGACCATGTATATCCACAGGATCAAATACCTTTCCTTAAAGATTTTTCTGTGGGATAGGGTGGGCAGGTGAAGGTGGTTGTCTGGTACCTTCACTGTTTCAATAAATCTCTTTGGGTTGCTTATGTTGAAAAAGCTACCTGAACATAACTGAGTGATCCAGCACTGCACATGTCCGTGCACAAATTTAAACAGGATTTAAAGTGCCTTATTTTATTCGTATTCCAGTCCCATAAAGATTTGGAGTCTTCCTCTAAAATAGAGGGCATTCAGCTGGGTTTATACAGTTTCATACTCAGACCTGCTAAAATAATCCAGGAAAAATTTCATTCCTGAGGGTTTGATGAGAGCCACGGGAATACTGTGTAGTCCAAAGCAGTGTTCATCAGTGCCTTGAAGGTGCTTTTATTGGTGGAAATAAAGAAAAGCCAATCCCAGTGGCAGAGCTTGAGAGCATGAGCTAAATAAGGAAAAACGTTCCGTTGAGGTAGAGAGGCCTCATACCCAAAGCTGAAAAGTCCAATAGCAGTCTCAGTTTCACTGACAGGTTTCAGACTGTACCCCTTAAATCACAGTCTGATGTTACCAATTTCTGAGGAAATGTATAGTGGTGGGGAAGGAGCTCATTTTTTACCATGGAGCTACTTTAAAATATGTGATATCTTGAAGTTGGCCCTTTCAAGAGCTGTGGTTTTGCTTATTAATAGTGAGCTTCAGACTTTTCTGTGTGGCTGTTGGAGTCCTTGCAGAAGACTTCTCACTTGCTTTGTAGCCTACTTCTTGATATTCATACATTGCTCTGAGGCTCTTTTTCTTCTTTCACTCTGCTGTTTCAGGCCTGGGGGAAAGGGGGTTTTCTGAGTGGTGCTGCAGAATTTTAAGGATGTTGAGTCTCACGATGCTTGACATCAACCTCTTGAGGCCTGAGATAGTTTGAGAAAGTCAGTAGTGACAGGCTGTGCTTTGTAAGGGTGTACAGTTGTAGTTTGCAGATTTCCTTGTGGCTTTGGTGTCAAATATTTTAACAATTGTTGGCAAACCTTTATAGTGCTTATGCTAAAACTCAGCCTGCATTTCTGTTGCTGCATGTGAACTTCTGTCCGTGCTTTTTCACCTTGTTTTAGTACATAGAATATGGACAGCAATCCAGAGATCCTCCTGTGAAGATGCAGGGATCAATCACCACCCCTGGAAGTATTGCACTTGCCCAGGCTCAGGCCCAGGCCCAGGTTCCAGCAAAAGCTCCTCTTGCTGGCCAAGTCAGCACTATAGTGACCACCTCAACCACCACCACCGTGGCAAAAACCATCACAATCACCCGACCAACTGGAGTCAGCTTCAAGAAAGATGTGCCGGTGAGCATTGTGTCATTGTGTCCTTCCCAGAGGTGTTAAGTTGCTGCTCTGTGTTGAGTTTAAATTGTGATCTGTTATTTTGTATTTAAAGCATAAAAACTTTTAAAATATGACAAACATTTTTGCAGAGAGAAGGCGTTTTTAATCGTTAAACTACACAATCACTTTGGTGCCAAGTTGAAATGTTTTTATTGAGGCTTTAACTGTCAAGACAATTACAGAACCATTGTTTCTCTTAATGACTTCCAGTAGGACTCTTAAAATAGTTGGCAGCTGCTGCTGTGCCTGGGACTTGAACACCTACTGCACACATCTGACCTGGCAGTTCTAACTGCATTAGGTTTTTCACATCTTGAGTCACTGGAATAAACAACTCTGAACTGCTTGTCAGAGTTATTACAGGGTTGGCAGGTTGATACCATCAACTATTGCACAGAAAGTTTTGGGGCACACTTGATGCCATGTGTTCACTGAGGAGGGGTGGTGCTGCTGCTGTATGATGACTGATGCACTGTAACGTCGAGCCTGTCTTGCTGCTTGGGAGTGTCCTTGAACAGTTCTCTGTAGAGGAGGCAAAAGCCAAAAGTAGCTGAAAGTGTTGTGAACAAACTGTGGGGGACAGATCATACTGTAGCTATTACTGTCTTTCACCCCTGGTTATGTCATGTAGATAGTTGTTACTTTGAGGTGTTTATATTTTCCCATGTTAAACTCCAATCAGGATTGATATTTAAAACTGTGTCTCCTTTTCCCTTAATTGCAAGGCACCAGGTGCTAAAGCCCTGGGGTTCAGTCCTGCAGCTGTAGGGACCTGGATCACATTCTGTTGACTTACACTTGACGTGTTGCCTCAGAAGTGAACCTCAGGGATTTTATTTTTCCTTCCCAAAGAAACACTGAATTGCTGCTGGAGACTCCCTGCTGTGCTAAGTGCTGCTCACTTTTGTACTGTGATTGTTCTCTGGGCTAAAATTGTATGCAGGCTGTTAGCCTAAAGGGTGCCATTGCAGTGGCACCTATTATATGTGAATGTAGAGGCTTTTTGTGCAGCAGCATTCTTCTGCTGAGTATTGATCATGAGTTTTAGGGTAAAAAAAAAAATCACTTGGCTCCTTTGGAGTGCTGCTGAAAATGAATCTGAGAGGAGTAGATGTCTCCTGATAAAGCTCAATTCTATTTTGGCTTGACAGAACAGAGCAAAAATTTCTTTTGATGTCACCCCTAGGTATTGTGTATTCTTAACTTTTTGTTCTCCCTCCAGCCTTCCATTAATACGACCAACATTGATACGCTGTTAGTAGCAACAGATCAAACAGAGAGAATTGTGGAACCTCCAGAGAATGTCCAGGAAAAAATTGCTTTCATCTTCAATAATCTGTCTCAGTCAAATATGACACAGAAGGCAAGTATTAAAGATTGCTATTTTAAAAAATTATTTTTTTAATCTATTTTTTTATATATATTTTTAAGTGTTTGCTGATGATATTTTTACAAAATTACAGCCTGGAAAACTTCAGGAGGGAGCACACTGTAAAGAAATGATAGTTTCCAACACTTCTGGTTGAATGTCTTTGGAGATAACATTTTCCAGGGAGAGGAGAGATGGGCAAAATATACCTGTTCTTAGTTTTGAATAAACATTTCACATCATGTAAATGGATTGGGTGCCACTTAACATTGCAAGGTTAAGCTGAAGGACTCTTGTATTTCAAACAGAAATTAAAGACATTTTCTTTAACTAGTAGAAGAGTGCAGTCCTGCTGCCACCTGTACCACTCATGTAATTTACCTTCTAGTGGATGGATGGCTTGAACTTGTAAGATGACAACATTTATTTACAGTTGTCTGTTTAGAAGCTGAGAAGTGAAGTAGTAAATTATGACACCTTGCTGATTTCATGGTTTGTACCTTTACTGGTTGACCAGATCTTTGGATGCTGAGACACTAATTGCAAATATTTTTTTAGAAGAACATTAGTGTTAAAAGCAATGTGTTGGTCAGAGGTGGCCCCAGAAGGTTTTGGTTATCTTTGGTTATCTCATTTATTCTGTGGTGTGCTTTCTCTTTGGTTTGGCCACAGGTGGAAGAACTGAAGGAAACAGTGAAAGAAGAGTTCATGCCTTGGGTATCACAGTATCTTGTGATGAAGAGAGTCAGTATTGAGCCAAACTTTCACAGCTTATATTCAAACTTCCTCGACACACTTAAAAATCCAGAATTTAATAAAATGGTTCTGAATGAAACCTACAGAAATATCAAGGTGAGTAGTGCAAGTTTTCTAATGCTTGGGTAGAGTTAAAGATTAGGGAGTGTGCTCTTTTCCTCATTCTGTTTGCTTATTATGTTGCTGATCCTCAACTGTGAAATATCATTCAAAAATCTACTTCCTGGCTTACTACTAAACTTACAGGTTATGTTTATGAACACCAGGATTCTTTTCAGTTAGGAATGTACAGAAGACTTAAATTATATAACAGGAGAGAAAATCTGCCTTTGGATTTATTTATGTAGGTGGACTCTGAATTTGTGTGAGGTTTGCAAATTATAACCTAGGGGAAAATTGCTTGTGGTGTGGTTGCTTTGGGTGGGGAAAGTATAGAGATAAGAAAACCACACTCTGGTGTTTTGGTCAAAGAGGAATAAAGGGGAAGGAAAGTGTGTGGAAAGTGGGGGTATAACAACCAAAATTTACCAGAGGGCTAATACAATGTGAAGGGGAGGAGGAGGAAGAAGCAGAAGCCCAGAAGTGATGAACAGATGAAACAAGCTCCTGAACCAAGCACTATTTTTAAACCTGTTGGTGGAATTTCCAGACCACCGTGGGTTACGCTATAGTGCAAAAGCATCTCCTGGCTCTTGAGAGCACAGCTGACTTTGCTCTGTTCAGCTGATGCTCCTCTGAAGCTGGGGAACAGAACTAACAACAGCAGGATATTGTGACATGATTTAAGCCTTGACATGAGAATTAAATGGTTTCCCTAGAAGTGCAAGCTGTAGCCTTCAGGTCTGTGATGAGGCTTTAAGAGGAAGCATTGCCTGCACAAAGTTAGACTTTTGCAAAATGAATAGTTGTAACAGTCTCAAAAAAAAAAAAATGGTAAGGTCTGGCAAGGTAATCCTCTTTCTTGATCCTTTTAAAAAAATTATTTTGCAGTTGTTACAGAGCAGATTTAAAGGTTCCTGTCTTAAAGTAAAGGCTGCTCCAGTATCTCTAGTGAAGACTGAAGCTCAGAACCTGATGTTCTAAAACTTTACCTTCAGTCAGATCAGCTGTTGGATTTGGTTCAGAGGCTGATAAGCTTCCAGTATTGCTCAAGCTGCCTTTTTTGTTGTTGTTGTTTTTGTTTTCATTAGGTGCTATTGACATCAGACAAAGCTGCAGCCAACTTCTCAGACCGCTCCTTGTTAAAGAACCTTGGTCACTGGCTGGGAATGATTACCATGGCTAAAAATAAGCCCATCTTGCACACGGTGAGCTTCTGTCATTACAGATTGCTTTGGCATGCATTGATAAGCTGTTGTGCAGTAGCATAAGCTATTTGGGAAATGTTATCACCTTTCTGATGCCTCTTCTTTGTGCCAAGTACAACGTATGATTCCAGAGCTGGTCATTTAAGACTTATAAATATGGTTTTTTATATCAGTAAAGTTAATAGCTATGTTTGTTTTGGCAAGAACTTGTTAATCCCATGTAAAAATGTAGATATGTAAATCTTTGTTCAAAAAGTAATTGCTGTTAACAGTCTGTAAAATTCAAGGGCTGTCTTGACTCAACCTTGCCTGTATCTGCAAAGGAAGTAGTTTGTAAGTGGAACTTCACAGTGTGTTTGCTGTTTTCTCCACCCTTCTCCCTATTTCAGTTGTTGGTGATATTTTTCAGGATTTGGATGTGAAATCACTACTACTGGAAGCATATGTGAAGGGACAGCAGGAATTGCTTTATGTAGTGCCATTTGTTGCCAAAGTCTTAGAATCCAGTGTCAGGAGTGTGGTAAGTGTCTTTATGCTGACAGAGTTAGTGCTCAAGTGGCAAAATATTGCAGAAAGCAATTAGATTTTGTCACAAAGTGAAAACTGATTGAGTGCCATGGAGAGAAAGAGAAGGGAGGCAAGGACTTAAAGTGAATGTGTTCTGTTTTGAACAGTACATGGCCCATGCATTTTTGCCATATAAATAGTTGGTGTTAGCTGAACAGTGCTGTGGTGTCCCTCAATGGAGCTCTATTGAAAAATGGAAGGATGCCATTGAAGAGGTTCTAGAATACTTTTTTTTAATTCCACCCACTTTGACCCTGATCAGCTTGCCAGTTCTACTTGGCATAGAACTGATCTCTCAGAAGAACCAGGTCATTATGTTTCCAGTTTTACACTTAGTTTCTTAATGTAGTTCCAGTTGAACTTAAGTTAATGGACTAATTATTACCAGAATACTAAACTCCATGCTAATTGCAGCTGTACAAAGGTTTCCATGACTGTATGCTTGTGTTCCAAAACTTCCAGGTGATTTAAGAAGTTTATGTAATACTGTTCTCTTCTTTCTCTTGTAGGTTTTCAGGCCTCCAAACCCATGGACAATGGCCATTATGAATGTTTTAGCTGAGCTACACCAAGAACATGATCTAAAAGTAAACTTCTGGTTTTCTTTTCTGTACCTACTGAGTGAGGTTTTCTTGACATACCAGTCAAGAGGGATGTTGTGAGGGACCACGCAGCTCTTCTCGCTGCTTTAGCATGGGGAGATTGCTTGGGCATTGCTTTATTTGGTAGAACTGGGTTGCAGCTCTTCTCCTGTGAGGTCAGAGTGCAAGATATTTGTCTGATCACTGTTAGTCTGTGAGAGCTGTGGGTTACAATGGGCAGCCTGGGAGTCAAGTGGCCTGGTAGATGTTTTGTGCATTTTCCTTATGACGTGTCCTAAACTAGAACTGTTTTGCAGTTGAATCTGAAGTTTGAGATCGAGGTGCTCTGCAAGAATCTTGCACTAGACATCAATGAGCTGAAACCTGGAAGTCTCTTGAAAGATAAGGATCGTCTGAAAAACCTGGATGAACAGCTGTCTGCTCCAAAGAAGGATGTGAAGCAGCCAGAAGAGCTACCACCCATCACAACAACTAGTAAGTACATCTCATGAAAACCTTAACCTCACTGTTGAAGTTCAAATAAGACAGGTTTTGTTATTATAAAGTAAAAGATGAAGCTACATAGGCCATTGTAACATTCCTGAACGCTTGGGAGCACTTGGATGGGTTTGTAATAGAAGTAGATGTACAGAGTTTGGAGATGGGAAGGGAGTGGAAGCCATCATGAGGACTAAGTCTGCTTGTGGGGTGTTTAGCTACTCCTACAGGCAGTGAGGCAGCATGATCTATTAACAGGATATCAGGGGCTAAACTGTTGTGACAGACAGCTCTGTTAGAATGTGCTGAAGCTACTTTGGAATAACCATTGGGAAAATGCAGAATGAAGGTTGCAAGTTTTGAAGGTTTCATGATGAAACTGCAAAAGTTTGGGGGTTTGGTCATTCTCTGGTTTAAATGTATAATACTTGCATTATAAGCCTTTGCTTTCCACTAATGGCTCAATACAAACCTACTTGTGTTCTCCAGCTGCTTCTACAACTCCGGCTACCAGCACCACTTGTACAGCCACGGTCCCTCCACAGCCCCAGTACAGTTACCACGACATCAACGTGTATTCTTTAGGAGGCTTGGCTCCACATATTACCTTAAATCCTACGGTAAGTTCTAGAGCTGATCTGGTTTGCTGAAAGAACTTTTACCCCCAGATTTGCCACAGATCTCAGCTGGTGGGAGCAGCATTTTGTAAACTGAAGTTATTGCAGAGTCACTTTTCAAAAGTAATGGGGAGGTTGGGCGCTAATGAGTAATCAAATGGAGAACTTTAGAGGTGGTTAGTGGTTGAATTAGCAACCTGAGATGGTCAAGTGGTCTTTCACTGTCACATTAGTATCCACTTTATTTCTGGCAGTGTGTCAGTTGGGATAGTTGCTGCTGTGCTCCTTTTGACCAGTCAGTGGCTTAGCTCTTCACTGAGTCTTTGCATTGTGCTCAGCTGCAACTTGGTAAGAAAAATGATCATTTGTCCCAGGTTCAGATTTATCAAATATTGTGATAGCTGCACGTGGGACAAGGGAGTGCTGCCCAAGCTAGGACAGTGCACTTAGGAGTTGTTCAGAAAACGGGAATGTCTCGGGCAGGTGGAACTCCACGGGTACTTTGTTCCCTGACCTTTGCTGCTCCCCGTGCAGATCCCGCTGTTCCAGGCGCACCCGCAGCTGAAGCAGTGCGTGCGACAGGCCATCGAGCGGGCGGTGCAGGACCTGGTGCACCCCGTGGTGGATCGCTCCATTAAGATTGCCATGACCACCTGTGAGCAGATCGTCAGGAAGGACTTTGCGCTGGACTCGGAGGAGTCGCGGATGCGCGTGGCCGCTCACCACATGATGCGCAACCTGACGGCGGGGATGGCCATGATCACCTGCAGGGAGCCCCTGCTCATGAGCATAGCTACCAACCTGAAAAACAGCTTTGCCACCGCGCTGAGGGTAAGAGTCCCGTCCACTGAGGTTTATTTCCAGCTTACGGGGCTGCAGGCATCCAGCATTAGCAGATTAGTTCTCCACACTGAGGACTTGCTAGTTAATTACATGGTTTAACTAGCATGGAGATTAATTAACTGGATAAAAGCCTCATGACTCTTGTGGAGTTACAATGAAGAAAGCGGGTTGGGATTACAGCTCATGTCGAACACACTTAAACTGCTAAGGTGGATCTTACTGCATTGCACACAAACTTCCTGACTGGCTTTTTATTTTGCCCCAGTGTTCACTCGAGTTTAATCACAGAAGAATGTGCATAAGCAGAAGGAATTCAGCTTTTGTAGAAGATAGTGCTGTGTATTGCTGTGTTTGCAAAATGTCATAAATGCTATCAAAGTATAACTTAGTAGTCAGTTGTTTTATCCCTGAAGACACATGACATTGATATAAAACCAGTGGTAATCCAAGGAGGTTTTCTTAAAGGGTTAATTATAGGAAGCATTGTGTTGCAGAAGAAGTGCTGTACAAGACACCTTAAAATTCGTGCCTGGCTCATTGTATGAAGTGGGTAAATGGAAGTAGTGTAGTAGGAATTAATGAAAGAGAACTGAAAGGGTAGATCTTAACAGACAGGGAAGTCCAACTAGATGGGACAAGTTACCTTTATAGATGTATTCCGTTTCTAGTGGCAGTTGCTGCTTTGCACCCTGAAAAATAAGTCCATCTGTTCGGGGTTCTCTTAAAGCAGACTCTGAGAAGGAAAGAAGAAAATCTATATCAGAAAGGGAACCCACTGGAAAAGGCTTAGGACTGCTCTTTGTTTTGTTAGTGCTGTGCCTTTATATCTTCTGATTATGGCCTGGGGAGGGGTAAAACTTGTGCTGTGATGTGAGGCTTTCCCTGCATTAGCATCTGTCTGTCTGAAGCAGGGCTTTATTTCTGTGCCCTGGAGATAGGGAGGTGGAGAAGATGGAGAACTCCTGCTGTTTTGTTCCTTGTTGAAAGTCTTTACTGTCGTCTTGCCGACATGTTTTATTCAAAGCTATGCAAAATTAAATTTATCGTTGTATATTCCATGGGAAGGAAGTGTGAGCCTAAGAGCATTCCTCTTTATTGCTGGTGTTCTGTGTGGGCAGTGGTGCAGATTTGAAGGATAGTAATATACAGGGGAAAAACCTACAGCCTTCACTGATTATTTTGATTTTCAATAGGCAGCCTCCCCACAGCAGAGGGACATGATGGAGCAGGCAGCTGCCCAGTTAGCCCAGGATAACTGTGAGCTTGCCTGCTGCTTTATCCAGAAGACAGCTGTGGAAAAGGCAGGCCCTGAGATGGACAAGAGGCTTGCAACTGTAAGTATGGGACTGCTGTCTTCTAAAAGTATTACGTGTGCTCATATACATCGAGACTCAGTGTGTGAAATTCAGTGCTGTGTTTGTATTTTTCCCAGGAATTTGAGCTCAGAAAACATGCCAGACAAGAGGGCCGTCGGTACTGCGATCCTGTTGTGTTAACTTACCAGGCTGAGAGGATGCCAGAACAGATCAGGTTAAAGGTGAGGATGTGAACTCAGCTCTGTCCTGATGCTCCTCTTTTCCCCCTCCTGATAAAGAAAATTGGATGGCACAGCTTCAGCTGAGCACTACTATTGTAGTCTTGCCTAACAGTGCAGCTGCTATTATCTTGATTAGTATGGAAAGGCATAAATATATTGTTCCAAAATGAGTATTCATATCATTTTTCTCAATTCCTTGAAGACATTAAAAGTCCTGTCTCTTGGTCTGTGCTCTCACTGAAAGATGACTTGTCTGTTTTGTTGTCTTGCCTCCTTTATATTTTCTTCCTTTAAAGGGTGTAGCATGTGCTTTCAGCAGAGCATTTCTCAGTATTCAGTTACTTCTGTTTCTCGAGTGTGAGTTTCAGTTTTAGAGGAAAACCCTCCTGTTAGGTGTCACAGGAGAGACAGGGCCTCAGTGCAGAGCAGCTGAATCCTACTTCTTGATGTCTGGGCCACTCTGTTTAAGAATGTGACTGAGCAGCTGCCTGTTACACAAACTGCCCTCATTTTTAACTGCCCCAGTGCTTGTCAATGAGGTTAATGCCTGTTCTTTTCTTTGCAAAGGTTGGAGGTGTGGACCCAAAACAGCTGGCTGTTTATGAAGAGTTTGCACGCAATGTCCCTGGCTTCTTGCCTACCAATGACTTAACTCAGCCTACAGGATTCTTGGCTCAGCCTATGAAGGTAGAAGTTTCTGAATTAATTAGCTTGGGAGTATTGTAGCCCTTTTGGAGACTTGGAGAACTTGTCTTTTGCTAGAAGGACTCCTAAGAGTCAGGTGTTTGTATTGTTTGAGAATAGTGGTTGAAAGATGCAGTAGTTCTAATAATGGAGTAATGGCAACATAAAACTTCAGCCAGTCTGAGGGGTTTGTAACCCAAACTGGGGTAAGTTCTGCAAGTTATGATCACTACATGCAGTTTTAGCAGTAGTGAATCGTTTTAGTCGAATTTCAGGATACTTTTGCAGGAAGGTCATGGATGGCAAGCATGAATTTTGAGCAGGTTTTTGTGTGCATACCTGGTCTTAAGGACTTAAGACCTTAGTGAAGGACAAGGGGGAATGGCTTCTGTGTAACAGAGGGCAGGTTTAGATTGGATATTAAGAAGAAATTCCTTCTGAGAGTGGTGAGGCACTGGAACAGGTTGCCCAGAGAAGCTGTGGTTGCCCATCCCTGGAAGTGTTCAAGGCCAGCTTGGGTGGGTCTTGGAGCAACCAGGAATAGTGAAAGGTATCCCTGCCCTTGGCAATGGGTTTGGAACTAGACAGCCTTTAAAGTCCCTTCCAGCCCAACCATTCTGTGATTCTGACTGCTAGAATAGTTTGCACTGCTTCACTTGCTCATATTTAGGTGTTTAAAATGCCAGCATAACAAACCACAATACTGTAGAGGTCTAAGTTCTGGATGCTATAATTCCTGAAGCAGAAGAACCAGTCAGTATTTGAGTGTGACCAATACAGTCCTTGCAAAAATCACTTATTCCCACTTCCTCTTAAGCAGCAAGCTTGGGCTACAGATGATGTAGCACAGATCTATGACAAATGTATGACAGAACTAGAGCAGCACCTGCAGTCCATTCCACACACCCTGGCCATGAATCCTCAAGTTCAAGCGTTGCGGAGCCTCCTGGAGGCCGTGGTAGTGGCTCGGAACTCCCGCGATGCTATTGCTGCGCTGGGACTACTGCAGAAGGTGAGTGCTGGCAATTCCTCTCTGTAACAACTTGTCTAGAGTTTATTACTCATCTGGCTCGTGGATTGTCTTGCTGGTGACTGTGTTTCCTCGTGTACTTGTTTGGTGAACAGTACTGAGCTGCTGTATTTGGAAATGCAGTACACAGAATTGGAAGGGAGATGTGATACTCACTTGGTGTATTGTACACACAGTGTCCAGGCTGCTGTGGAAAGAAGCTGCTTGCTCATTCCTCTCTTCTGCAGGTCAGGGATTAAACAGAGGGAAGACAAGATGACGTGTTTATTCATGTTATGACAGTTCAGCAGGGAAACCAAAAGCTGTATGTGCAAACAAAACAAAAAAAAAATCACTACTTCCCATCAGCAGGCAGATGTCCAGCTGCTTCTCAGAAAGCTGGGCTTCAGCACATGTGACATTTGCTTGGGAAGGCAAACATCAGAACCATGAATGCCCTTCTTCATCCTCCTTTCCCTAAGATTTTCTTGCTGAGCATGATGTCATACAATGTAGAATATCCCTTTTATTCAGTTTGGATCAGCTGTCCTGGCTATGTTGCTTCCCAGCCTCTTGCCCATCCCCAGCCTACCCACTGGTGGGAGAGGCAAGTGTGGGAAAGAAAAAGCCTTGATGGTGTGTAAGCACTGTTGAGCAATTGGCAAAACTCTGGTGTGTTGTCAGCGCTCTTTCAGCACAGATCCAAAGCACAGCACCATATGGGCTGCTGAGAAGCAAATTAACTCCATCCCAGCCAGAATTTGTGAGGTTGTACCAGTGGGGAATGTTGCAGTGAGTTCTGTGAGCTGAGCTGGCACCAGTGCCTGTGTAGTAGTGCAGAGCAAGTGAGAGACATGGAGAAAAATCCATTTGAGAAGAGTGGAAGAATACTGAGCTGCCTGCTTGAGAATCCAAGAACAGTGCCAAAACAAGAGTAACTGAAAGCTGGAGAGAGACTCTGTTCTTCCCTGATAGTGGTTGTGCCTGTTAAAGGATCCAGTCCTGACTAGGACTTGACCAAATAAATTGTGCTGCCCCTGTAAGACTCATCTTCCATTTGCTATAGACTTAAGGCTCTCTTGAGTGCTGCAGCTCTTTCTCTAAGGAACCTGCTCACTTAGTTCTAGCAGGTTCTGGAAATCTTTTGTCATGTAGTTTTCCACACGCCATGTGCAGAACTGCTGAGGAAGCACTGACTTAGGGAAGCTGCAGCACGAACTGACGCAGTCTGTTGTATTGTTTGGTGCACAAAAAAAACTAGTGGGGCATAGAGAGACCTGTAGGTTTGTTTGTGGTAGCACAGCTGTGTACGCTGAACTCATAGATGCCATAGTAACTGGTCAAATCTGACATGGTCTTACCAAGGGGCCAGCACAATTACTAAATTGATTTTTTTTTTTTCTTTTCATGTCTGCCGAGTCTTCTGGTAATAACTCTTGCTGATGTAACATGCAGAAGATTTGGAAGAGGACTTGTTTTCTCCTCTGCTAACAGGTTGCATGTGTTCTAGGCTGTCGAGGGCTTGCTGGATGCCACCAGTGGGGCTGACGCTGACCTCCTGCTCCGCTACCGGGAGTGTCACCTGCTCGTGCTGAAGGCTCTGCAGGACGGCCGCGCCTACGGATCTCCGTGGTGCAATAAACAGATCACCAGGTCAGTTGTGGGACAGCAGGGACACCTTGGAGCATCTTCTGGGAGTTCCCGTGGTGCTCTGAATCACTTGCCTGTTAATGTTTTGCATTGCTGCAGTTTGGACAAGTTACTGGCTTTTTTTGTCAAAATTAAGTAGATCTTCTGATAATGCTGTTTCGTCCCAGAACACAATAGGAATCTTTAATGAAATTAAGCATTAGAGATGCTCTGGGCTTTTCTGTTCTCCTCATTTTGCTGTTGCAAACTGTGTGACATGGCATATGCAGTAGTGCTTCAGCTACTCAGATGTGCCACTTTGTCCTTGGAAGAGAGGCTTCTTATGCTGAATAAACTGAAGCTCTTGAAGGGCTTCTGTGGCCAGTTGTGCAGGGCAACAAGTGCTTGAGTCTGACTGTTCTGAACTCAAACATTACCTTAGAGAATGCTCTGGAAGGAGGCTTCTTTTGGAGCTGAGTAGTGAATCACAGTGAAGGGCACAGTTTCTGAAGTGTTAAATCTGAGTGGCTTCACTTCAGCTGTGTTGTGGAGGTACGCTTTGTAAAAGAAGTGCCTTTCTTCAGGTGCCTGATCGAGTGCAGAGACGAGTACAAGTACAATGTGGAGGCTGTGGAGCTGCTAATCCGCAATCACCTCGTTAACATGCAGCAGTATGACCTTCACTTGGCTCAGGTAAAGGGAACCCGCCCTTCTGGAGAGGAGGTAACGGTCAGTCCGCCGTGAGATTTGTGCCTGGACTTTAATTGCCTTTCTCATGTTGACAGTCCATGGAGAATGGCCTGAACTACATGGCTGTGGCATTTGCCATGCAACTGGTGAAGATCCTGTTGGTGGATGAGAGAAGCGTCGCCCACGTAACAGAAGCAGATCTGTTTCACACCATTGAGACACTCATGAGAATTAATGCTCATTCCAGAGGAAACGCCCCAGAAGGGTGAGAGTGTAATACTGTGCAATCTGTTACTTTTTGCTCTGCTCATTTATGATTTGAGTGTTATATAGGCAGTGTCTTGTATCATTCAATCATACAGCTTTAAACTTTCTCTAAAGCTGCAGTGCTATGTTAATTTAAACTGTCACTCTAATGTAAATGTGCTCATCTTAGTCAAAATAGAGGCAACTGCAGCAACATGTCAAGCTGAACACTTGAGCAGGAAAATTTCTATGCACTGTGCTCCAGAATACTGTGGTACTGTAAGAAACTTGCTTGAATTTCTGCTTTATTTCAAATTTAGGCAATATTCTTTTCTGTTTCAGTCTTACATAATTGAGGTGTTAATATGTTAATTTGTTAATCACAAGCAGTTAATTAAGTTGGACAGTCCTTTCTGTTTAGAGCCTACAAAGCAATCCTCCACCGGTCCCACATGGCTTGCTTATCCACCACAGCACCTGGAAATACCTCTGGGACTTCCAGGCTCCTAAGGTGGAAGCAGTTCTTGCTGGGTTTGAGAACAACATGGATTGGAGCTTGGAGAACTGTGGATGGTTTATGAGAGCATCCAGCAGTTGGTGTGGACAGACTGTCTTCACTGTATTGCTTGACTTTCACTGCAGCCAAATTCAGTGCCCCAGTCAGGCTGTTCAGCACTGGCATCTCACTATGTGGGAGCATTTTAGGGCACCTGAAGCCTGCAGAAGTGAAGCTGTTTCTAGTCCCTGGGGGGCTTTGTTGCAGCACTCTGCTGTACAAATTGGAGTGGAACTTCAAAGCATATGTGATTTCAGTGTTCCTTCTTTCATCATAAATGTATCTGCTTTCATGACTTATTTCTGCTATTCCAGTGAGGACTGAAAGATACAAAGATTTAGTTTAAGAAATAATTTGCTTTCTTTCAGCTCTGTTTGACTGGGCTTCCAGTTCCTTCACCTTCTGGGGGAGGAGGAGTTCTAACCCAGCGTGGGCTGTCTCTTGCATTAGATTACCCCAGCTGATGGAAGTGGTCCGGTCAAACTATGAAGCGATGATTGACCGTGCTCATGGAGGTCCTAATTTCATGATGCATTCAGGAATTTCCCAAGCCTCTGAGTATGATGACCCACCAGGCCTGAGGGAGAAGGCAGAATACCTGCTGAGGGAGTGGGTGAACCTGTACCATTCAGCTGCAGCAGGCCGTGACAGTACCAAAGCATTCTCTGCGTTTGTTGGACAGGTAGAGCTTTTGGAAAGAAAGGTGCTTTTTATTCAACATAAGTAGGGTGTGATGCCCTCCATTTTAAAGCAGTATTATAACCTGTGTTAGGCATCCTTTTGAAACTTCCAGGTTTTGACTGTCAAAATTGTGGCTGGTTTTGATGGCAGTGTTCTGTAGAAACCCCTGTCCTCCACCAAATCGTGTTCTTCAGATACTGTAGAACAAGCTGTCAGTTCAGACCATGAGTTCTGAGATAAGTTTGGTGGGAAAAGAGCTGCAGCTGAGATAGGTGTTGGGAATAGTAGTGAACCTTGACTAGTGTTGCTCCTTGTGGCTAACAGCAAACGCTCTGACAGCCTACAGAAGGAAATAGAGATTCAGGTAAATTGTTTCAGATCATGTGGACAAGGGAATCCCTCTTCAAACTCGAATCATTAGTGAGGAAAAACTTGAAACATGATTACCCCAAGTGCTGCCTAAATTTAAACAACCTCCACCATGTCACTCTGGGGCACCTTAACAGGTGTGATGAACAGCACAGATCTGCCTTCCAGGTGTGATTGAGAAGGGAGATGCCATCAGTAGCCCAGCAGGTGTGGTAACAAACTCCCTGCATGTCTGTAGTCATCTTCCTAAAACAGTGTTCCTTGCAGGCAGCTCCTTGACTGCAGCTGCAAGGAAACCCCTGCCTTAGTCTGTGGTGTTCATTTTAAATTTCTGTGTCACTGCCACAGAAATGCTGCAGACTTTGCAGCCACGAATGAAAAGGAGTTCGACCTACAAAGTGTGGATAAAGATCACGACTGATGCAGTGGGGTTTTTGTCATGTGACTTTATTGTCCTTGTGTACTGGCTTGTAGACAGGTTCCTGTTGGTCTGACTTCTACTGCATAGCATTTTGGAATGTTTTTAATAGATACTGTGCTAAACCCACTTCTTAAAGAAATACTTTCACTTATTCATGTGACCTCTTTTTTTTACCTGAAATAATGCTTCTAAAACACGTTTCAGTGTAGTGTACTCATAATACTTTGCACTTTTTTATACACTTCACTGCTTACCTTTTATAAATATTTGATCAGTTTTGAAATAGTAATTTAAATATATTTAAATATTGAAGTGCAGTGTTTATTTATAATTGCTTCCTTACAGGCTTTAACAATGGGTCTTAAAGGGATTTTTTGTAATAACAGCATTAAATAAGGTTCTGTTGCTGAACTTAAATTACTGTAATTCTGTCTGCTTAAGTGTTGCCTTCTTTCCACTAGTCTTTAGGATAAGAAGAAGCATAGAACTTTGAAGACAGATACATAAATTCCTTTTTTTTAATTAGAAAAAAATGTTTCTCAGAAATATGAGAAGTTCTCCACATGGTCTCCAAGTTATCAGTTATACTGTTTTTATAGCTTTGTCTGTGCTGTAAGAGTTTAGAAATAGGATGCTTTATTCAAAACCCAGAGATTTCCTGCAGTGTAATTTGTTTCATTTTGATGGTTTTAATACCATGGCTAACAAATAAAAGGAGGTCTCTGGGGCTTCTTATATGTACATTATTAAAGCAGCCCCCCAGTACAAAACAGAAAAGTTTCTCTGCATGTAATGTTCATGTAAGGAAAATTCAGTCTGCTGAGTAGTGATGGTTCCTGAGGGAGTAGCTGGAATCTGCCCTTCCCAGAGCTTGTACTCCCTGTGTGGGCTCCTAAAGGCCTGACACACTGAGCTGCTGCTGCTGCTGCCTCGTGCTGTCCTTCATGCAAGGCTGGGTGCTGCTGGCAGAATTGACACTGAAAGGGGCTCCTCAGCCATGCTGGTGGTTGAAAATATTTGAGATTCAAAAGATTCTATTTGCCAGTAAATACATTTGCTAAAATTGTGTTGCCACCCTCAGATTACCTTGCAAATAATTATCTCTCTGGAGAGTGTGGTAAATATTAATGGTGGCAGGCAGGCAAGGTGAGCTCTTTGTGAAATAAATTGTAAAATGAACTTTTTGTGGTTATGTTGCTGAGGTTTTTTCCTTCCCTGCATAGATGCACCAGCAAGGGATCCTGAAAACAGATGACCTGATCACCCGTTTTTTCCGCCTTTGCACCGAAATGTGTGTTGAGATCAGCTACCGCGCTCTGGCGGAGCAGCAGCACAACCCTGCAGCCAACCCCACTATGATTCGAGCCAAGTGCTACCACAACCTGGATGCCTTTGTGCGACTCATTGCACTGCTGGTGAAGCACTCTGGGGAGGCAACCAACACAGTCACAAAGATCAACCTCCTGAACAAGGTTGGGGACCCTTCTTGTACTCACTGCATGTGTTGTTGGCTGTGCCTTTGCTGATAAAGATGTAGACTGTATTGCAGGCTGCTGCTGAAGTGTCAGATGAGGACTCCGAGTTGGTCACTGAAATGATAAACTTTTGAGTCAAGCATCAAGATGCCAAGTGGCTTTCTTGTTCACAAAGATTTCATCTCAAACCAACCTGAAACTCACCCTTGTGCCTCGAAATGAAAAAGTCAGCTGCTCTTGTTTTGAGGCATATGAAGTGTGGTTTAAGGTTGGGGATTCCTGAGTGTTTGCCTTGATGTTGTGAGGGCCTTTCCTGTGCTCTTACACTACTTGGTTTAGGGCTGGGTGGTCTCAAGTAGTTAAGACCTTCCAAAACTGTCCAATCAGTCATTGTGATTGTGATCCAAGGGACAGGGAGAGCAAAGAATAGTGGTTGGGAGTTGCTGAAGCAAATTGTCATGTTAATTTACGCAGCACTTGCAGTAACCAGGATTTTTGGTTCTTGTTATAATCTGCTGATGGTTAAAGTATTATCTATATGTCAACTGGCACAGTAATTCTTGCTGCCACCAATGAAATGTCTTGATCTCTTTAGGTTCTTGGTATTGTGGTGGGAGTTCTCCTGCAAGACCATGATGTTCGGCAGAGTGAGTTTCAGCAACTTCCTTACCATCGCATTTTCATCATGTTGCTGTTGGAATTAAATGCTCCTGAGCATGTGCTGGAGACCATCAACTTTCAGACACTCACAGCTTTCTGGTATGTATTTGGGATTGGCCACAATGCTCATCCTTTCTTGGTAGGATCAAGGTTTTTCATGTAAAGGCTGTGACTGTTCTTTTGTGGTGGCTTAATCACCTTTGGAGTAACTGGTTCTCCCGTGGACTGTCCATTTGCTTGATTTAAGGAAAATGACTGGTAAAGCCCAAGATGCTCAAATGCCTTTGCTTTTAGGGCTGTGTATGTTTTTCCCTCAATGTTATGAAAAGCAGTCTTATTGCTGTGCACTTCTAACCTGCTCTAACTTTTCTTTCAGTAACACATTTCACATCCTGAGGCCTACAAAAGCTCCAGGTTTTGTTTATGCCTGGCTGGAACTGATCTCCCATCGGATATTTATTGCAAGAATGCTGGCACATACACCACAGCAGAAGGTGTGGCTGCAGTTTATCTCTTCTGAATTAAAAAGCTCACACAGATGCTTATCTGGTGTGGTGCTGTTTCACATCTCCTGAAGTGCACTAGTAGCATGGCTGTTCTGTTTTTGTTGTCTTCCATATTCACAGCAACCTAACTGCATGGAGGAGAGTCTGTGTGTCAATAACTATGGAACACAGGGTGAAGTGAATTTAATAAACATGCCTTTTTCAATGTTCAGAAGAGCTGTAGCCTTCTGGGCTAAATACTGTCAGCTCACTATGGCATGTTGAGTGTTCTGGAAACACCCACAGCACAGTGATGTGCAGCCGAAGCCCTTGAAAAGAGCTGTGCTGCACTCAGTACTGGAGCTGGCAGTAGCCAAGCACTTCCACCCAGATTTATATGAAGATCCATCTAGTTATAATTTTATAATTTTGAAGTTAAGGTAACTGCTCTTCACTGCATGTTTCCCACCTGCTGGTTTTTTTCTTGACAGGGTTGGCCTATGTATGCCCAGTTATTGATCGATCTGTTCAAGTACTTGGCTCCTTTCCTTAGAAATGTGGAACTCACCAAACCTATGCAAATTCTTTACAAGGTAAAAAAATGACATCTAATAGGTGCTACTTACAACCAAAGTTGTCTGAAAGTAGAAGTGTTCTGGTAGCAAAATAGGATTTGCTGTTAGCTCCTGTGTTAAAATTGAATGCAAATTGGTGTGGGACGGAAGCAGGTGGCCAAATGAATTCCAGATTAATTCCCAGGCTAATTTCCTCCTGGTAATGTTAACCACATGACATAGAATGATGTCTCTGCAAGTGTTTGGGCAGTTTCAGCAGTTACACATCTCATAAACTGTATTTTATTTCACAGGGCACTCTGCGTGTGTTGCTGGTCCTGCTGCATGATTTCCCAGAATTTCTTTGTGACTACCACTATGGGTTCTGTGATGTGATCCCACCCAACTGTATTCAGCTAAGGAATCTGATCCTGAGTGCCTTCCCACGGAACATGAGGCTTCCAGACCCTTTCACCCCCAATCTAAAGGTAGAACTTACTTTCAGGAGTTGGATAATAGGAATCTTTATTGCTCCAGGTGTTCTTTATCCATTTTTTTGGCAGAGATTGTGGAATTTTGGGAACAGTTTAAATACTTGATACTAGAATTAATGCAACCATTCAAAAGTTAACAAGTAATTTGAAACTTAAGTGACACAGCATCTGGCAGAACAGCAGTTTTTAAAGCAGGTAGGCTTCAGTGATGTTGGCAATGGTCCCTGTTTGACACCTTCCATGCAGAGTGGGAAACAACCCTTGTCCTGTATGAAGTTTGCTGCAGTTGGAACCATCAATCTTGCCTCTGTGGCTTCATTGGCACCACTAGATTGCAGTGTTGCTTACAAGGGCTGTGCAGGTTCAGCCTGAAAGGACAGACTTGTGTTACATGAGAACTGCACCGAGAGCCCTGTGCTTGCATGGAAAACCAGAGGCCTTGTCTTCTTCCCAAGGGAGACTGACTGCATGGCACCCCTAGATCTGACTGGCACACAGGGTTGGAGCAAGGGCATCTTTATCATGGTTTGTCACTGAAAAACAGGCTGCTTGAGCAGCCTTTGTGGCTTTGCTGTTTGACAGTTCAGCCAGTAGTTCTTTGTTTCTGTTTTGTTCAGCCCATGCTGGGTTGTGTAGTTTGTGCTCCATGGGATGCTGGAGACTGGAGTCCTGGGAACTCATTGTGGAAGAGATGGTGTCCAACCACTGTGTAACTGTAAATGCTTTTGGATGAGAAACATTTGGAGCCATTTTATCTTGAAAATAATAAGATGAAGCACTGTTCTGAAGCAAGCCTCTTGCATAATGGGGAGAGACTTTTAAAAGTGTTAATGTTACCTAATTAAATTTTGGGCTATATGCCAGTCAACTAATCCTGGACTGATTAGAGGCAAACTTCCTCACGCTGCTAAAGCATTGTCCTTTTGTTCTTCCCTGCCTGAGCTGTGCAGGGTGATGGGAGTGAAGCTGCAGTGCTCAGTAAGTTATCACTGAAAAAGCCTCTTCTTGACTTTGTGTGGATGTTTGTACTTAAGTAAACTGCCAGACTGTCTTCAGTGTAGACAGGGAGACCACAAAGGCAGTGACTGAATTTTCCATGGCCTTTCACCCTTGAATTTTTTTTATCCTCTCAGTTCTTCCAGACATCATGTAATAAGTTTGCATGTTAGAGATCAAGTTTCTTCTGAAATCTGCAGAAGTCTGCTGTTGTGTTTTCATTGCTGGAAGGATAAGTGATAAACAGTTGATGTAATGTCATTTACAGATCTGCTTTTGCAATTTGTTTCCTTAGAGATTGTCTGTGGCTCACCTGGCTGGAATTTCTCTCAACAGGTAGACATGCTAAGTGAGATTAATATTGCTCCACGAATACTCACGAATTTCACTGGAGTGATGCCACCTCAGTTCAAGAAAGATTTGGATTCCTATCTCAAAACCCGTTCTCCTGTCACCTTTTTGTCTGATTTGCGCAGCAACCTACAAGTAAGTTTGAGGGTTTTGAGGCTTCTGAGGGTGTTCAGTTTAAATAGGATGGGACAGATGATCTCACTGGCTCAGTCACCCACCACTGCAGGAATTTTGTAGCTGTGTTGGTCAACATGTGTTCCAGGCAGTAGAAAAGCCTGTGAAAATGCACTCATTTCTGAATAATTCTGCCACTCCTTAGTAGGATGTTCAAATGTATTGCAGTCTTTTGAAATCTGATTAAATTTTGATTCCAAGTAGATTAATTGGTATAGAAATAGATGTATCTGCATGTTAATGCTTTAGGAGTAAAAACAGGGCAAATTAGCTAAAACCCAGTACAGGGTTATGGCTAAAACCACATTTCAGACATCACATGGCTTGGCTTGCAGCAGACTTCAGGTCTAAAGTTGGACTTCCTCAGAGAATTGTTCAGACAGAAACATTCACATGGTGGGGGGTGGTGTTTTAGCCTCTGGCACTGCTGGTGAACCTGATTTTTTTGTTTTAGGTATGGAGTAAAAAAGAAAAAAGTCTGTTAACTGTTAACACTTTGGTTCTGAATATATATATTGAAACATAATATTATAATAAGCTGTAATATATGCTGTATTAGAAAAGGGTAAATGCCAATTTGAATTTGTGGATGTCCATGTAATCAAGAAGATGCTTGGATGCTGTTGTTGTACATGCTGTACCTTCAAGTGCTGAAGGAATATAGATTGTTAATGGTTTTCCTGTGTTTGTTATTAGGTATCAAATGAACCTGGCAACCGCTACAACATCCAGCTGATTAATGCACTGGTGCTCTACGTAGGTACTCAAGCTATTGCACACATCCATAACAAAGGCAGCACACCCTCTATGAGCACCATCACCCACTCAGCTCACATGGACATCTTCCAGAACCTGGCAGTCGACCTGGACACTGAAGGTGAGCTGGAGGCACTGCAGTTCATGCCATGTCACATTTACAGCAGGTGGAAGGTCTAGAAATCATGTCTTGTGAGGAGCAGCTGAGGCACCTGGGTTTGTTTAGTCTCCAGGAGAAGGTGCTCAGGGAGGCCTCATCACCTTCTACCTCAAAGGGGGTTTTAGTGAGGTGGGGATCAATCTCTTCTGCTGTGCCTGCAGTGAGAGGACAAGAGGAAACAGCCCTAAGCAGGGACAGGGGAGATTCAGATTAGATGTTAGAAAAATATTCTCACTGTTAGGGTGATCAGGCCTTGGAATGGGTTGCCCAAGGAAGGTCGTGGATTCACCATTCCCATGAGGTGTTAAGAGGTGTCTGGATCTGGCACTGAGTGATGTGGTTTAGGGGTTACAGTGGGATTGCTGGCTTGACAGTGGGGCTTGATCTTAAAGCTCTGTTCCAGCCTCGATGATTCTATGATTTCTTGTAGCTGCTAGTGAATTCATAGTAAGGAATGCTGTGCTAGAATAGTAAACTGAATACAGGAGCAATAGTATGAAAATTCAGAGTATTCAAGGGACTTAGAAAAGCATTTAATGAAGAACCGAGTTCTTACTGCCCCATCAGCCTGAGCTGATAGAGTTTTTACATATCTGCAGTTAGCTTTGTTTCTTGTGCCTCTGTGAGACAGGCTCACAAACATTATCTCAAGCTCTCCTGGTTGGTTCTTCACTCCTTTTGGGATGTGTGTGAGGGGAGCTGTGTGTCCTCACCGTTGCTCTCCCGCAGGCCGGTACCTCTTCCTGAACGCCATTGCCAACCAGCTGCGCTACCCCAACAGCCACACCCACTACTTCAGCTGCACCATGCTCTACCTGTTTGCAGAGGCCAACACTGAGGCTATCCAGGAGCAGATCACCAGGTGAGGGGGGAGGCATTTCACTTGCCAACATTATCCACTTCTTGCTTTTCTTTCCTTCTTTTGGGTCTTCTTCCTAGTCTGGCTCTTTGAGCTCTGTTTTTACTTTTGCATTTCAGGGTTCTCTTGGAACGACTGATTGTAAATAGGCCTCATCCCTGGGGTCTCCTTATTACTTTCATCGAGCTGATAAAAAACCCAGCATTTAAGTTCTGGAACCACGAGTTTGTTCACTGTGCTCCAGAAATTGAGAAGTGAGTATGGCTTAACCACTGAATCATTAAAATGGGGAGAGCTGAAGCAGCTGCACCTCCAGTTTTTGGTGCTGTCAGAGTGGAAGGACCATTTGCTGCCACTGCCACTGCTTTGCTTGTTTGTGCAGGTTGTTCCAGTCGGTTGCACAGTGCTGCATGGGGCAGAAGCAGGCCCAGCAAGTCATGGAAGGGACTGGTGCCAGTTAGATGAGCTGCATCCTGCATTCTAAGCGTGCCAGCCTGGAGGTCCTGTCCCATCAACTCACTGAAGACTCTGTAAGGCTCCTCCTGACCTTCCCAGCCCCCTCGATTGGGTAGAACACAACAGACCCTGGGTGAAAAGTCTTATGTGGGCATGTTCCAAAGTTTGAGACAAATTTTTTGACTTTTGGCCAAAATTCAGAAGATGCTGTGAATATCATTTTAAACTAGTGTAAATACAAGGAACAGAAACATTTTTGTCTGGACTTTTGGGTTTGTGCAAATTGTGTAAAAGGCAGGTGGGCAACTGGTGCCTGTCCAGCTTGTAATAAAGGGGCAGCTGCTGATGCCAAGCACTTGTCTGGGGCAGACCTCCTTGTCCTGACATTCCCAGACTCCCAAAGAATATTGAAAAGCCAGTTATAATAAGTAACTTATTTTTCTTTATGTGGATGGGGGACCTTTCAATCACTACGTTGTTTTAAAAAAAAAGAAAAAAGGTGGATATGTTTGGAATATGGGAATTCCATGGAGTATGGGAGGGGTGAGGGAGGGGCTAAGGTTCAGTGTTGCTTTTCCCTCACCCTCATCAGATGCTGATAGCAAGTGGAGTGGCAGTCAGAGAATGCCTCCTTCCTGTTGGATAAGAAACAGGCCCTTCAGGTGAGGGTCAGCTGTTTCCAGTAAATAAACCAGAGACCAGGCCTATAGCTTCTTTATTTTTTCTTTTTTTTTTTTTTCTTTTTGGACAGTTGTAAATTTTGGAAGATGAGGGGTTCAATCTAGACCTTTTCCCATCCCTACCCTGTGACCACAAATATAAGTTTAAGTTTGTAAAAAAAAATTAGGGGGAAAAAAAAAAAAAAAGGAAAAAGAATAAAAAAAAAACCCAAAAAACCCAAAGGACCAATACAGCCCATTTTGTAAGGATTTTCAATGTTTTGTAAAGTATTGGTCCATGTGTTGTATTTTGTAGCCTTTCTAGTTCTTGGGCTTTAGTTCTCCCACTCTTGTATGTATGCATACTGTAGTTACACATTAAAAGTCATGACATGCAGCACGTGCCACTGTGCTTATTCTCTCCAGTTCCATCCTGGCTAGTTGGTGCCTTTCAAAGTCTGTTCCACCCATCCAAAACCTGCAGTTTTCCAGAGTGTTTTGGGCACTGCCTCTTGAAAGCAGCTGGGTTTGTTCTCGAGTGTGAGGTCAGCAGGGAGATGTAATGGCTGGACAGGGCCTTGCTTTGAAGTGCAGAAGAAAGGAGAGTTATGTGGAAATAGGAATGTCTTAGTTGCAGCTTCATGAGCAGTTTGTCTCAGAGGGAAGACTGCAGTGGAGTGCAGACAGCACCTCAGCTTCATTTCTAGTGCCTTCCACCCTGCTGTGATCCTCCCTGCAGCAGGGATTTGCCCAGGGCTGGCCTTGGCTCTGGGAAGGGTGGGCAGCTCCAGTGTTGCTAATGCTGCAGAATTCCTTAGTCTGTGCCTTACACCCTAGCAGATGCTGGGAAATAGAGCTTCACTGCTTTCTTTTTCCATGACATGACTAGTTTGTTAAAGCTGGTTGGCTGCTGTGGTATGGGCAGAGAGGTCAGGATTTCCTACTCAGGTTTCTGGGGTTCTGTACTGGGCTTTGCATTTGCTGCATGGAGCAAAAACCAGCTCCAAGGGGCCACTGAGCCAACTGTGCCAACTGTGCCAACTTAAGGACTCGACCATGGCTCACAGGGAATTCTCTACTTGTTTCTGTTCTGGGCACTGTTTTTCAGTCACATGTGTGTTAAGGACTCGACCATGGGCAGGTCCTGCAGTTCTCTGGTGTTTCTTTAGCAGCTCAGCAGTTGTGCTGAAACTGAGCCTTTTGAAGTTGGAATTTTTTGGTTCTACTGGTGCAACTCCAGCTTACTCCTCCCTCCTGTGGGGTTAGGATACAGAGAACTGACAGCAGCCAGCTTTTCTTTATCTGGTCCGGATGCCACAGGATTTTTTTTTTCCTTCCATTTAACTCTAGCAAAACCATCTGCAGAGCTTATTGCCTTATGCTGATGGCTCAGATGTCTCTCTGGTTCTGTTTTAGTGCTGCTGTACAAGGCTGGTGTTGCAGAGGCTGAAAGGTGGACAGGACTCAGGCAAGAATCCCAATAATAGGATGGGGGCCACTGCACTTCAGATCTTCCCTTTGTTGCTGAATTTTAGGGACTCTCTAAACATGAACAAAGAGTCAGGTTTAGAAAGGAGACATTGTTTATTCTGCACAGGGTGCAAGGTGGAAGTTTTTCCACAGATCAAGCACACCAAGGAGTAAAAAATGAGAGAATTTAGGCACTAAAGTTTACATAAACCCACCTATCTAATACATATTAAAGATAGGTGTAGGATGTACCATTTTATTAAAAATTCCTGGTGCTGTAGGAGCCCATCTGAATAAAATATCCCACCAATGGTGATCTCCATCTTCACTCTTTCCATTACCTGAGGGATTTCTTTGGTGTCATGATGGACAGTAATCAAAGTCTTCCTATTACTCTATGCAGCTTCTTGTAGCAGCCTTTGCAAATTTTTATGTTGTAGCAATTTCTTTCCTAGTGTAAGGCTTATATCCATAGAGGTAAGTTGTATAGTTAATTAAGCTATAATTTGTTTTAGTAGTTGGAAGTTACTGCAGCTTTAAAAATCACAGCCTCTGATCTGGATAAATTTACCAACACAGAAATTAGAATATGATTTAATTGATTCACCATTTTTGTGTATTGCCCAGGAATACTAAAGCATACACACCCTTTAGCTATGTATACAAATACTGGTTTTATATTTACCTTTGGCCAAATTTCAAAATTACAGATACTCTGTTCCATATCTAGGCAGGCATCTTGAGTTCAGCTGTATTTCCCTCACAGACAAACCCTTGTGCTATACAGGTGCTGACATTTGTCATTGTTCCTTTCTCTGCTCTGTTGGTTGCACTGTGGTTCCATTACTGATCATGCCTAGAGCAATAACAGGATGAATATCATATTCTTTAGTTTTAAGTATAGTCAATATTAAATAGTATTTGTTGTTTCCCTACCTCCTTAATTATGTGCAGGTTGGTATCCCAGGCTTCAGGGGATTTGGGAGGTGTTAAAGGTTTTCTTTTTACCTCTAATTGTATCCAATGGCCTTCTGCTACTACCTCATCTCCTGTGGCTCAGCAGTGATATTTACCTTTGTTCTCCTTATGCATCAAAGGAAATTCTAGAGAGTATATATTGTTGGATTCCCATCTAGTTGCAACATTAATTAACAATTTAAATTCTCTTCCATCCTCGTTAAACCATTGTACAGTTGGCTTCTTGTTACAGTATTTGGCTGGACAAGAAAGAGATTATTTATGTGAGTTTCCTATTCAGAAGGATTAAGGCAATTCAGGAAAACATATTGCAGTAGGAGGCTTTAATCAATGTAAAATTATACCAGCATTATACCAAGTTTGACATCTGACACTGTCTCAACAGTCCTGGTCTGTGGAATTGTTTGTGTAAAACAATTACTGCAATTAGAAATGCTTACTACCCCTTCAGGGCATTTAAGTTCTACATAAGACAGGCTTTCTTGCCAGGTACAGTTCCTTAAGTCACTTTTTAGTTTTTTTATTCCCAAAGATCCAGAGGGGGTGGCTCCTCACTTATCTAGTCCTGTAGTTTTCTTCCCTCCTGAATGGTGGTTCCACAGCTCTGATCTCTGGGGTTTCACAGCCACGTGTTGGGAGGAGAACCTGCTACAGTCCCTTCCAGTGTTCCTGTAGTGTCCCATCATTCCACAGTCTGAGACAGACCCAGTCTCCCACCTGGAATCAGTGAACAGGAAGCTCCAATCCAGTCGGATTTCTGCATTGAAGGGTTTAGTGTCATCAGCAGCTCCACCTGCCAGACATTTACTCTGAGCCTCTGTAAGGGAAGAGCTGCCAGCTGGATTTCTGCCCTCTTAATCTGGACAAGGAGCTGCTCTTGCCTTAAATTTCTGATGCTGAATGAGGGAACTCACCTGCTGTTCTGCCAGTGTATGTCTGCCTTCCTAAAACAGCCGTTGGGAGGTCTGGGGTTCCTTAAGGCCTCTGGAGGGTGACATTTGTGCTCCAGACCTCTTACTGTACAGTAATGCCACCAAAATCCCTTCAGTGCTGTTAAGATACTTCTTTGTGTAGAGGTAGCTAAAAAGCCACATGCCATATAAGGGACAAGTGGGCCCACAGTCAGTCTTGCCATCTGTCCTCCCTGCTGCAGGACTGATGTCCAGAGGCTGCCCTTCCCCTTGGATCAGTCCCAGGCAGGTCACATCCAGGGGCAGTGAGGTTTCTATCGTACCAGCTCCAGCAGCTGATGCAAGATCCTTTTCTGTCCATAGCGCACGTGCAGAGCCTGCTGCTCCCTGCGACTCAGTTTCTCATAAGCCTCCTTGTTATTTAGTAAGTCCTGCTCTGCTTTCAGGTCTGACCTGTAGGACTCCAGGGTCAGCAGCACACTGTCATAAAGGAGCTTCTTGCAAGGGATTTTAAGTCTGGAGAGAGCCTCATTTGAAAGGGTAGAGTTTTCCTCTTCCTCACTGTCATCTTCCCAGCCGTCTTGTTCCTTATATTCCTTGAATTCTTCTTCTGACATGCACAGCACCTGTAATGACCCAGGCAAAGGGTCAAGCCACTGGCAGTGTGAGCACATCAGGCTTTCTCCTCTGTGGCTTAGATCCCTAATTGCAAGCAACTTGTGTGTTAAAAGAACATTCAAACAGAAATCCTGAACATCTCAGCTGTCACCTGCAGAATTCTGACAGTTCTCTAGAACAGCAAGTGGCCATGGAGCGAGCTGTTCAAAACAGGTATGAGTACAGATGGGTGGCTAGCTGAGGAGAGGAAGATGTTTTAACAGCACCTGGGAGCTGAACAGCCACAGTCCCTACCACTGTTCACACAGTTGGTACCAAACTGCCTTGCTGTACTTGTCCCCTTCTGCACTGCTGGTTAGCCCAGCTGCACTCTGGGCTCTCCTTGTGTAGCTCTCCTGCCTTCCCTGGCTGTGCTCACCTTCAGGGTCACAGACAGCTCCTCCTCTGTCAGCACCTCATCCCAGCCAAGCACAAAGGCACCTTCCTCACCCACCATCTCCAGCTGGCACAAGAAGTCCCACTGCTCCGAGACCAGCTGCTGCTGCGCTTCGCTTCTGGCACCTGTTTGGAGACAGCAGAGCTGCAACCCCAGCCAGGCTGGGGGCGAGCGGAGAAGGCAAACAGGAGGCAGAAACCAAGGCGTGGCCCCAGCAGCTGAAATGCTGTGGCACAGGCATTGTTTTTCATGTCACCCTCGATCCCTGCTCCGTTACACCCCTGTTTACCGGGATCCCTGCCCCATCCCCTCCGGGGTGCCCGGGGGTGGCACTCACGCTGCAGCGCTGCCGCGCGCACCGTCACCATCTGGATGTCGGCGGTGTCGTGGGTGTTGCCGGGGTAGGGCTCAGCGAAGCCGTACATGTGCAGCAGCTGCCAGTTGGCCATCTGCCCGTAGGTGTTGAAGATCTCCTGGCCCTTCCCCACGGGCTGCGTCGTCACCATTCGCAAGCAGTGCTGCGGGCAGGGAGAGGGGAGCTCAGAGCTGTGCTGCTCCGGCGGGGAAACGTGGGGTTTGAGAGCTCAGATGACCCTCAGCTCTCACTAACAAATGCCAAACATGCACCAGGGCTTCATGTTAAGAAGATCCAGGCCAGACTCGGTGCCCAGGGATGTGTCTCCACTCCCAAAGGCCTCACGGAAGAGGAACCAGGCTGTGACCACGCCTGGCACAGCAGCTTTGCACTCACAGGAGAGTACTCCAGGTTGGCATTGTGGTTGGCCACATGATTCAAAATATCTGCTACAGGCACCATCATGGGAGGATTGGGCCCCTTCTCATCTTCATCTTCCTCCTCCAAAGGTTCCTGAAAGCTAGAAGGGAGATGAAGACAAGCCTGAGGTTCCCGTGGCAGCACAGGGCAAGCTTCTTCTTATATTTACATTCTCATGCAACTGCAACCTTTAAGTAACAGCCTCTAATCTTTCCTGTGATCCTGCTCCTTGTCCTTACTCCTTGTTGGAGCAGAGCCCTCACTTCTCACCTGTAGGCCATGACAAATGCCACCAGCTCCTTATACAATTCCAGAGTGTGCAGCTTGGGGTCAAAGACATCAGGGTGGGATTCCATGAAAGGGAGGATGATGGAGCTGTACTCCAGGTGGATGTTAGCTAGATCCTTGTCCACAGCTTCTGGAATGCCTGTGCCCTGCAGGAGCCTTGTTCGCTCCTCTTCAGGCCTGTTTTAAGAAAAACAGAGGCTCTGACTCAGGGAGAAGAGTCTACAGACTGTTTCCTCCTTCAAAATCTCAGCTTCCCCCTGCTCTGCAGATCCCTGTTCTCTGGCTGTGCCTGCAGCAGAACTCCAAGAGAGTCCCTCAGGCTGCTGCCAGTGCCAGCAGAGGGCTGGGGTTGCCCAGTAGCGCCTGGGCCTCCCCACAGCTGTGCCTGGTTCCACCTTACCAGAACATGGGGTGATCCAGGCTCCGGAAATCCTGCCAGAGGGAGAAATACGGCTGCCACCAGGAGCTGCTGGCTGTGTACTCGTGCAGCAGGGCCAGCAGGAGAGGGACCCACCCAGACTGGCTCTGCAGGGACTCCTGGGCTGAAGAATCAGACACGGTGGAGAAAATATAAGTTAATCTTGAGGTGTTTTTTTCTCAGAGAACCAAAGCCTGATAGCACAAGCCTCAGTCCCACCTCCACCCTGGAGGCAGGAGTTCTGCTTTGTCTTCGTGTTTGTCCTGAGCTGACAAACCGCTGCTCTGGAGGTCTCCCAGGCCCCCCTGCCCTGCCAGCCTCAGCCTGAGGCTGTGGGTGTCTTCAGGAACCAAGGAGCTGTTCTTTTCCCTACCAGGGCCTGTCCTGGGCCTCCAGAAAAACGTGACATGAGCCTGTCGCTTGGAAGTTGGAGATATTGGACTATTGGGCTCCAGGCTCCTTTAGGGAACCCCCTTCCTGCTCGGTATCTAACAACCCTCCAACAGGAACGTCCCCACGGACAAGACACTAGCCCATTAATTCCTTTAAAAAGCAAAGCAGACTCGAGTGCCACGAGAAGCTTGCGCTCACCTTCCTGCAAGAGGGTGTGGATGGAGGTGGTGTGCTGGGACAGTAGCGCCGTGCGAGGGATGGTGAACAGGACCTCTCCCGCTTCCAGCTCGTCGGCGGCCAACATGCCGTACCCCGCCACCGCGCCCTCCCTGCTCAGGCGCACCTGGGCCGGGAGGGGAGCGGTGACGGGCGGGCCGGAGACACCGGAGCGGCCCGAGGTAAGCCCGGCCCGGCCCGCACTGCCTCACCTTGGGGCTGAGCTCCACCCCGGCCCGCCCGCACCACGCCAGGAACGCAGAGAGGGGGTCGGCGCTGCCCTTCCCCCGGGAGTCGCTCCCGGCCGCCGCCTGCGGATGGAAACACGGCGCGAAGGGGAAGGAGCCGTGAGGCCGATCCTGGAGCCCCGCCAAGGGCCGGGGTCTCCCCGGGGGTCCCCTGTTTCCCCGTACCTTGAACTTCTTGGGCGCGGACGCCATGACGGAGCCAGCACGTGGTTCCGCCCCAGGCCCTTCCGCGTGGGCGGAGCGGCTCCGCCCCCTCCTCGCGGGGCTGACGGTGGCCGGAGAGGGACAGAGGGCGGGGGGAGCGGCGGCGGAAACGCGCCCCGGAGCCGCCTGACTGAGGGACTGGGGCGTTTCTCTGAGGGGTTTGGGGGCTCATAGAACCTTCTGTGGGGTCATGGAGCCTCCGAGCACCCCCTGACGAGTCTGGGGTCTTTGTGGTGCCTCTCGGTGGGATCGAGGGGCCACCACGTGTCTGTCTGCGGTGCCTGGGGACGTTGTAGGCTCCCTCTGAGAGTCTCCTCAGGTCTCTCTTCGCAATCTGCTGCCTCCGTCCCTCCAGCCCCGCGGCGCTGCACTGCTGGGGTCGCACCTCCAGGCGTGGGTTAAAAGCAGCGGGCTCTAATTAATCACGATAATTAAGCTCGTGCCCTTGTTCCGTGAACACCATCCCCCTGCACCCTGCGTGGGGCTCTGATCTCCCCCCTCCAGGGTGGTCCCGCGGCTCATTAGTCCCGTCCCCAGTCCCGGCAGAAGGGGGGGCCGGTGCCATCGCTGGCTGCTCTAATTAAGCCAATTAGTGGGCACGAGGTGTTTGAAGAGGCCCCACGGCGCTCTGCGCGGGATGTCCCTGGGGCTCCCCCACCCCACCGACCCTTGGGATTGGCTTTAATCGCCTCCAGCCCCTCCCGGGCTGGACTGGCAGGGTGGGTTCCCTGAGGGGCAGAGGGGTCCCATCCTGCTCTACGGGCAGGAAGGCCAAGAGAATATGTGGGGTGAGCCCACCCGAGCTCACGATTCCTCCGAGGGCTCCGTGTCTCTGTAAC
>VYXB01002816.1:90245-101068 GCA_013397135.1 Pachyramphus minor
TCTGGACATCCCCCCAAAATCCCAAACATGAGCCTGGATAGCTCAGTTGGGAGAGCATCAGACTTTTAATCTGAGGGTCCAGGGTTCAAGCCCCTGTTCAGGCGGTGGCTTTATCCTTTAGGAGCAAGAAAGAGGAGCCCCGTGGGCAGGAACAATATCCCCTCCTGCAGCTGGAGTTCCCTGCTTCTTTTCCCACCACTAATCTCCCCAAGGAATGTTCTAGGTCCAGCTCATTTCCATCTGACACCCTCACAGCATTGCTCTCTTCTTCCAGTCACCCAGGACTGCAAATAGAGGGATCCCAGGCTGTCACGGCAAGACAGGAAAGGCTGTTACACGTGGAACTAGTGAGAAATACAATGGATGGAAGAGAGAGAGGCACAGCAGAGCTGAGGGACGGAAGCAAGAGCTGGGGTGGGTATTGGGGGCTCAGAAGCAGCCACAGGCTTAGGTCCCCCCTGGCTGAGGGTGCGGAAAGCAACTGGGGAGATCCTGGGGCTGAGAGTGGGCTTTGCCTTGTGGAGGTCTGCAACACCCTCCATGGGCCTTTTGGCATGTCCAGGCCCTCCCTGCACCTCTGGGTGTTGCTCTTCCCTATCCTCACTCCCCTCTGTGCCACCCCACGCCCCAGCTCAGGCAGACACTCCCAGGTGCACAGGATGCCATCCCTGGTGCCTTGGCCTTGGCAAGGCCAGGAGGGACAGTGGTGTGTTTTTACAAGACACTGCACCCCCATCAACCCATGAGTTTATTTTATTGTCCCGATGAACTTTGCTTCCCAGCGGCTCCGATCCTTCCACGCGCCGCGGCTCGGGCCGAGCGCCGGCCCGCGCCTCCGTCGGCATTCATTTCTTGCCAGCAAGAAAACAAAGAGATAATAAATAGGAAGCTTATTTGTGGGGAGGGCCCAGGGGATGGCCTGGGGTCACGGGCCAGGCTGTGCCTGGCCCCAGCTGGGGCCAGCGGGGGGGCTGCAGGCGGGACAGCCCAGCCCCGGGGGGGCCAGGGGGATATAGCAATCTCTATTTAATTACAGTAAAATAGACTATTTAAAAAAATTATTTCTAGTAGTTAAAAAAAGTGTCGTGGTCCATCCCACCCCGGCAGGGTCAGGGGGCTGTCCTGGGGTTTGGGGATGAGCCGGCCAGTGCAGGGATGGACCCCAGTCTGCTTCACCCTCGGGAGGGTCCATTCTGGGGGGGTCTCTCACAGCAGGTGCCCCGTGGGGGGGGCTGGCAGGGTGGCCACCATGGGTGACAAAGCAGTGCCCCCTGCCAGCCCCACGGCCACTGGCAGACCAAGGGCAGGGGACTGAGTGCCCTCCCACCCAGACCCCACAGTGGGGCTGGTCCCTCACCCGGGGCCTTAAATGACGTGACAGCAGTTGAACTGCCCCAGCGAGAGGAGGCTCTCCTTGGAGCCCGGACGCAGTTTGAAGGCCAGGGCTTTCTCGCAGAGTGGGATCTGCAGGAGCCTGTCCCGCAGGCTGCCCCCCTTGCCCTTGCCCGGGTCCAGCTTGATCACATTCTCCACACCCCCTTCAGTGCCTGAGCTCTCCACTGACTGCTGGGCAGGGCTGCTGGGAGCCCCCTGCCCTGGGGATGTGTCCGCGGGGCTTGGGAGGGAGGCAGGGGTCATCTCTGCCCCCGGCACCTGGGCTACCCCAGCAGAGCTGCTCTGGGGTGACAGCACAGCTCCCCTTTCTTTGGGGAACTCTGCCAAGGAGCCCCTGGGCTCTGTGTCCTCCTCCCTCCTCGGGGGCTCAGCCCCACGTCCCCGCAGGCCCAGGAGCCCCCGGCCCCCGCTCGCTCCCTTCCCAGCCCAGGCTGCCCCCAGGCGCCCGCCCCGGGCCCCCAGCTCAGCCCCCGGCCCCCAGACCTCCCCGCGGCCGGGCGGGCGGTGGGCGCGCAGGAAGGCTCGCATCTGCTCCTGGTTCAGGGAGCTGCTCTTCCTCTCCATGGCGCTGGGCCTCCCCTCCTCATCCTCCTCGTCCTCCTCTTCCTCCTCGCAGATCTGCTGCAGGGCCGGGGTGCTCTTGGTGATGGTGGTGTCGACGGCGGGCACCTTCAGCAGGGTCCCCGTGGGCTGCCGGCCACCAATGTCCCCTCCAGGAGGCAGCCGGGACCCCCCAGCGAGGCTGCCGGGCTCCGTGAAGGGCAGGAGGCTGCTGGAACTGCCCCCGGAGCCAAATGTGTCCGATAAGTTGGTCCTGTGGAAGGGGAGAGAGGGAGGGAGGGAGGTGTTGGTACCCGGCTGGGCATGGAAAGGGCTGTGGCAAGGAAGGGGCCAGGGGACCGGCCAAGACCCTGCACTGGGGACCTGGGATGGCACAGGGGGAAAACGTGGGATGGGGGGAAGGAGCGGGGCTCACCTGCTCTGCACCTCCTTGGCCAGGTTGTAGACGAGGCTGAGGCAGTGGCCCTGCTTCTCCTGCTTCTCCCGCAGCATCCTCTCGGCCAGCAGGAAGTACGTGGCCGTGATGTGGTTGTAGCGGTCGGCTTCCAGCGCCCTGTGCGACCGAGGGACTCACGTCAGCGCACCACAGGCATGCAGGGACCCCCAGAGCCCTTGGCAGGGGCTCCCACCTCGGCATCCCACCCCAGCACTCACTCCTGGATGGTGTCCCTATCTGCGATGTTCCCGCACATCATGGCCTGGAGGATGATCTCGTGCTCCTCCTGGGACACGCGCTTGTGGGAGGTGAGGGGCAGCAGGGAGCGGCTGGCGGGGGACGGGTCCACCCCCTGCAGCCACGGGTGGCCCTCGATCTGCTCCAGCGACGCTCGCTGCTTCGGGTCCCGCTGCAGCATCCTGGAGATGAGACTGGGGGAAGAGGAGCGACGCTGCAACCCTGCAGCAGCATGTGAACCCCAAACCAGGCAGCTTTACCCCCCTTTTCCCACCTCAGCTCCCAGGCATCCCCGAGGGACGGGGCACCCGCCCCAGGGCAGCGCGTTGGGGTCTGGGGGTGCAGTGAGGGGGTGGTGCTTACTCAGCGCACTGGGCCGAGACGTGCGGGGGGACGGTGTAGCGGCAGTCCATGATCATGGTGAGGGTCTCGCTGTCATTGGCCTCCTGGAAGGGGGGGTGGCCGCACACCAGCATGTAGAGGATGACCCCCAGGCTCCAGATGTCTGCAAGAAGCAGCAGCAGTTCAGGATGCACTCACCACGGACTCAGATTCTCCAGCCCAGGGACCCCGGGGGGGGGGCCACCCCAGCAGCCCCTAATGCCCATCCAAAACACACCAGTGGGAGGTAACGGCTCCCAGGTCCTGCCCCATGGACAGGGGGACTCCAGCCCCACCAAGGCAGGGAAAGACCTTCCCCATCCCCACATCCAAGCAAGTCTCAAGGGACTTCACCAAAGCTGTTGAGGTCTTATCCCCTCATCCAGGCAGGCACAGGGAAGCCAGCCCCGAGCTCTGTCCTGCCAGTCACGCACCCACCCCCCCAGACCCGTCTCCTGTCATTCCTCAGCTTCCCAGCCTCCAGACCCCACAGCCATCCTGGCACTGGGCTGTGCTGCAAGAGACTGCAGTGATGGGATGGGGACACAGCACTGATCGGGGCTTTCCAGCTGCGTGGGCACCAGCCGGAGCGGGATCGCTGTCCTGTCCCAAGGACAGGGACGGAGCCACCAGCATCTTCACTGGCCCCTCCTGCCCAGAACACAAACTCCTGCAGAAGGCACATTCAGGATGCTGAGCACGCCCCAGGGCTCTCTGTTAATACCTTCAGCTGCTTAAGTCAAGTGTTCGAAAATTTCTCATCTGCGTCGGTTTTCTCCCTTCATTTCCCTTTCAGCGCCACCAGCTCATTTTCCTCCCGCCTCCATAAGCCATCCCTGCTCTCAGCTCGGGATCCGCCTTTTCCTGAGCCAACACTGGGCTTTTTCCTTTAAGGGCTCGTGTTTTGCTTTGCTAAATCCTCCTGCCCTAATTCCAGCCAGCCAGCCAGCTCAGATCCTGCTTCCCTCCCTCTGTCACAGCAGAGCCTCTCAGAGCCCCCAGCCCAGCTCCGTGTGCCTGGGGACAGCTGCCCAGACCCCCGTGCCCCAGCCAGGGGAGGAAGGGCGCTGGGAGGCACAGAGAGGAAGCGGTTTTCAGGGAGGGGATGGAGCAAAGGAAACTTTCGGAGCTCCTCCACCCAAACAGCAGCATCCCAAGCACATTTCCTTCCGGCCTCACCCCCCAAATAACCACGAGTGCCAGATTGTCGGCAGCTGCGTCCTCACTCTGCTTCTCCCGAGCCCCAGCGGATGCCACGACGGACTCACAGCCTGCTCGGGCTTTTTCCCCTCCCTGCCATGACCATGATCCCTGTGGGATCTCAGCGGGTGCTGGGATGGTCTCTGCAGGGAGGACCCCCCCCGAGCCAGGGCAGGGCTGGGCAGCCCAGCACCCAGGGACAGCCGTGCTCCCTGCAGGGACAGCAGGGCCACCGGCTGCTCCCAGCACAAGGGGCCAAAAGCAAGGTGGTTCCTGGTGGCTCCAGTCAAGGGGTACGAGGGAGGCAGGTCCCCAGGATGCCTCACCACCCTTACCGACAGCCGGGGCGTCGTACTCGTCCCCGAGCAGGATCTCCGGCGCCGAGTAGGCCAGGGAGCCGCAGCTCGTGGTGAGCATCTTGCCGGGCTGGAAGCGGTTGCTGAAGCCGAAGTCGGTGAGCTTGACCACCCCCTGCTCTTGGAAGAAGACCACGTTCTCGGGCTTGAGGTCGCGGTGCACCACGTGGAGCTTGTGGCAGTAGGAGATGGCGTGGACGATCTGGGCGAAGTAGTGCTTGGCCCGCGGCTCGGCCAGGCCGCCCTCGTGCCGCATGATGTGGTCGAACATGTCGCCGCCGTCGCCCAGCTCCAGGATGAGGTAGAGCTTGGCGTGGGTGTCGATGACCTCGTAGAGGCGCACCACGTTGGGGTGCTGGACCAGCTTCATGCAGCGCACCTCCTGCAGGAGCTGCCCCGCTGCCTCCCCTGCCAGCTTGCTCTTGTCGATCACCTTGACGGCCACGCGCTGCCCGGTGAAGACGTGCCGTGCCAGCTTCACCACGGCGAAGTGCCCCTTGCCCAGCGTGCGCTCCAGGTCGTACAGCCCCGCGATCTTGCCCTCGCCGCAGCCCTGTGCCCCGGCCATGGCGGCGGCCTCGGGCATCGGGCGCTGTGGGACGGAGGAGACGCTGAGCGACAGTGGGGCGAGGGATGGAGCTCCTCCCAAATACCAGGGCCCCTTAGCACCACCAACACCAGGATGCCCAGGACATCAGAGTCCCCAGCACCTTGGGAACCAGGACCCCCCAGCAGCTTGGGTACACTGACACCCCAGCTCTCAGTCCCTGTGCTGGGATCTAGGCACTCATTTGTATCCCCACCTCCAGTCTCCACCTCCACCCTGGACATTCCAGTACTCACACCTCCACTCCTGAACACCCCAGGGTACCCCATTCCCGGTGTCCAGGTCCCCAGCACTCTAAGCACCCCAACACCCTCTCTTTCAGTTCCCATCACTCTGGACATCCCCTTATACCCCTGCTACTTCCCAGCAGCCCAGGGCATCCAGGTGTCCAGCACCACAGCACCCCGGGCACCTCAACACCCGTGCCAACAGCCCCTCATCACCCTGAGCACCCCCACACCCCACCTGCGTGTTCCCAGCACCCCGGGCACCCCGAGATTGCCAACCTCCAGGTGTCCAGCACCCCGGGCACCCCAACGCCCCCACCTCCAGCCCGCAGCACCCCGGGCACCCCGATGCCCGCCCCTGCAGCCCCCCGATACCCACCGCAGCCGCTGCCCCCCGGTGCGCCCCGATGGAGCCGCTCTCACCGGGGCGCGGAGCTGCGGCCGCCGGGGCTGCGGTGCCCGGGCGCGCCCGCCCCGCTGACGTCAGGGCGGCTCCGGGATCGCGCCTTAAAGGGCCCGGCCAGGGCTGGGACCGGGACAGGGGGGATGCTCCTCGCACCTCCCGACGGGGAGACCCCCGGGCACCGCCACCCCGGCGGCTCCCGCGGCCCAGCTCGTCAGTGCCCGCTTGGGGTGGCGGGGCTGGGGGGCATTAGCGGGAACGAGCGCTGGTGATGAGCTCACTGAGCCGCCCGCTTGCCTGGATGCTTCCAGGAGGAGAGGGAGAGGGAGAGCCGCCTGCCCGGGGTGTCTCCCGAGGGTCCCGTTGTGGGATGAGCTCCCGCTGCGCTGCCCTCCTGCCCGGGGTGCTCACGGGCACCTCCGCTGCGCCCCTGACCCGCTCCATCTCCCGCTCCCGCTCCCACCCTCCCTGGAGCCGGGAGCACCGAGCCGGGGGCGCAGCCCCGGCCCCCCTTTCCCCCTCGCTGTGAGCCCTCTTTTCCTGGAAGCGGCCCGGCGAGCGGCCGGCAGCCTCATTTAGCTCGTTACTGGCCATCGGGATGCGCACAAAGCAGATGTTGCTCCTGCAGATTAAAAAGCTCTCAGCGCGGCCGCCCTCATTCCCGCTAATGCCTTCCCAGAAGTCCTGGCCCGCGGCCCCGCCGGCTGCAAACAGGCCCTAATGAGCCGGGCCGAGGGCCCCGAGCGGGGGTGGCGTCAGCGGGGACCGGGGGCAGCGGGCACTGGGGACCCCGAGCCCCCAGGGCTGGGGATGGGGGAGCTGGGGCTGGATGGGGCACTCGCCACCCACCCAGGCCTCAGGGATGGGAATGGGGATGGAAAGAGCTGCCAAAGCTGCCTCTAACCCAAGATGAGCCTTCAGCCAGGCATGTGGGTGCAGGAGACATCGGGGTGCTGTGCTGGGGGGGGGTCCTGACTGGGTGTTGTGCACTGGGGAGCCGGGCGGCTGCTGAGTGTTTCCAGCAGCCAGAGGAGATGGGACACGGCAGTTGAGCCTCTCGCTGTCCCATACTCGCTCAGCCCGTCCCTCAAATGCAGCAGGAATCAGATCATGCTGGGACAGGGCGTGTGAGGGGCAGAGGGGGCCTGCAAAGAGCCCCAGGGCTGGTGCTGCAGCCGGGAGCAGTGCCTCATGCCCTGCTGGGGACCTGCTGGAAGGCCTGGGGGATCCCCCAGTCTAGGAGCAGCCTGGTGAGGGCAGAGCCTGGGTTGTCAGCCTCCCTTGCTGGGAATGTCACAGCCCACTGAACTCACGTTCCTTATCCTCCCATTTCCTTGCAGCACTGAAGTCACTTAAGGCCATGAACATTCCCAAAAGGAGCCTGGCTCTGGGCAGCTGCGGGTTTTCCAAAAGAATTATGAATGAGAGGCACAGCCTGGAGAATCTGCAGATGGCCAGTGGTCAGAAGCTGGAGGGCTGCTGGAGGCTCTGCAGGAAACGGGGACGCTAGCCAGGAGATATGGATAGGCAGCATTCCCTTTGAAAACCAGTCAAGCTTGGCGTGTTTTTGGCCAGGAGCCGGTAGCCCTGATAATTCCCTATTTGGGAACTAAGAGATGCCCTCAAGTTGCAGCCTTGGTGCTTCTTGGGCATGGCTGGAAAGGGAAGCAGCCTGGAAGGGTGGTGGGGATCATTTCCAAGACACTTGGGGGTTTGGGGGAAGAGGGGAGCCGTCCCTTCCCCAGCGGTGCAGGGCATAGAGCAGGAGTTGCCCCTCCCGTGGCTGCTCTGCATCCAGACAAAGCCCGTTTTCCAGAGAATCCCACCTACCTGGTAGTTAGTGGAGTCATGTGGCTGCAGCACTTAATTAACAAAAAGCTGATATAAATCCCGGGAAGCATGTGGGGCGGAGGACACTGAGGCAGAGAGCGGTGGCGGCGCTTCCAGCGGGCTCGGTGCAGCAGTGAAGGACAGGCCCCCTCTCCGCTCGGAGAGGTCAGTGCCTACCACGGGAAGGGGCTTGGGAGCGTGTGGGGTGTGACACCCACGGGCGTGGGGCTCCCCGAGGCGCAGAGGGGTCTCTCCCAGCAAAGAGCTGGGTGGTTCTGTGGGATGGGGAGAAAAGGAGTGGCTGGCATTGGGCTGCTGGAGCCAGGGCTGGAGCCCCAAGGTTGCTAAAGCAGCAGGCACTGGGTTTCCCAGGATTTGGCTGACAGCAGCAAGGGTGATATCTCCTCCTGGCCCCTTTCCTTTTGCTCTCTAAGTATCTCCCTGATTTTTACAGCATTCAGGCCCCCGAAGCCCACAGCCTGGCCCTGCAGCTATTCCCATCTCCCAGCCCAGCTTGCCCAGTCCTTCCCCCAGTTGTGCCCGCTGGGTTTTCCCCCCACCCAGCGCCCAGCCTCTACTGGCATTTCCACACTCTGAGCCTGGCAGGAGCTGTGTCGGATGTTTTGGCTGCACCCTCAATGCTCTGGTGGCTGCTGCAGGCTCTGAGTGGGGCAGGGAGCACCCTGAACTGCTGCACAAAGGATTGGTCAAGTCTCACTCCATCCTCTGCTGTTCCCCCCTCTCTGTGGGGAGATCATGAGTGTGCCCATACGTGGGGTGCCCCATAGCACATACTCTGTAGGGTCCACAGGAAGCTCCCAGGTGTGTGGGGGCCCAAAAAAAGGCTCTGAAGCCCAAGGGAGCAAACAGCCTGGTGCAGTGGCTGTGCTGGAGGGGGCTGCCCCTCGCTGCCATGGCACTGCTCGGGGGATGATGCCAGCTGGGAGGGGACAGGCCAGGCTGCCAGCGGTGGGGGCTGACAGTGGCCGGGCCCCTCTGCACAGGCTGTCCCCCAGGACCATGCTGAACGTGCTGCTGCTGTGCTGTGGGCTGCTGCAGGGGATCCAGGCTGTCCTGGACCTCAGGACCGCTGACCTCAGCTGTGGCCACCTGCAGAAGGCAAACTCCGGGCTGGAGGGGGTGGACAGAGCCCGCCAGGCCAGCCTGCAGCCGAAAGCCAAGGAGGTGCCTGAGGGTGAGTCCTGTGGCCCCCTGCCCTCCCCGGCCCCATCAGCTGCTCGCTGCACTGCCCAGCGCCCCAGAGTCGAAGTGGGGATCCCACGCCCAGAGTCAGATGCAGGGGGGTCCCCCTAAAGCAGCACAGCTTTTTCTAGCCCTGGCTGGGGAGAGCAGCCTGGCACAGGAAACGGGGCCTTTTTTTTGTGGGGAGCAGAATCAGAGCTGACCCCCAGCAGCCTCCTTGTCCAGCCTCTCTGTGTCTCTCACAGGACCTCTCCCCAGGCTGGGGTTTGAGCAGATGGCCCTGGAGGTCCAAGGAGCCGATGGTGACCTCGTGAGGAGAGGTGGCGTGCTGGATCCACAGGTAACCCTGAGCTTTCTTACAGACACCTCAAAGAGCAGGAAAGCATCAGGCCACAGCAGCCTTCTCTGTGCCCCTGGGGCCAGGGGAGGTTTGGAGCCCAACACGGTGCTGCCTGGGAGGGCATTGTCTGTTCATCACCTGGGGATCAGCCAGGGCTGGGATGAGCTGAGGCTGCCCAGAGACACAAGGGGCTACAGCACTGAAGGGAGGGTGGTGCAAGCCTGTGCTCCTGCAATCCATTTAATTAACCTCAAGTGCAGCCCAGGAAGCCTCTGCAGAGCAGGAGCTCACTGGGCAGTGCCATGTTCTGCCTGGCTGAGCCCTCAGTCCCTCTGTTTGGGCAGAAGGCACAGCACCCTTCACTAGAATCCAGGCTGTCCTCCAAAATAAATGTGTGCAGAAAGGCCTTGAGACACAGTGGATGAGGCAGTGAACCCTGCAGAGAGACCACGGGGCTCAGCAGTGATTTCCAACAGGCTGAGAACGGAGTTGAGCACGACTGTGCACTGCTGGCAGTGGCAGGTCTCAGCAGCCACTCCTGGCTCTCTCCCACACAGTTCTCTATTGCCAGTGCAGTGGTCCAGCACCAACTGTCCCCGTGCTGTTCCTCCTCTCTCCCCTCCAGGCATCATCCGCAGAGCTGCAGGCTGCGGGCCGTGAGGAGCGTTCCCCCCGCCGCTGCGTCCGTCTGCTGGAGTCCTGCCTGGGCCACCAGGTCCCCTGCTGCGACCCCTGTGCCACCTGCTACTGCCGCTTCTTCAACGCCTTCTGCTACTGCAGGAAAATCAGCACCAATTTCCCGTGTGGCAAGAACTAGCGGCCCACCCCGCGGGGCTGCTCCCTGCCCACGCGTGTGCCTCCTCCTCCTCTGTAGCTCCAATAAACCAGCCCTTTGCAAAAGCCACTGCTGGGTGGCAATGGTGTGCAGTGTCCGCTGGGGATCTCAGGGGAGCGGGGCGGCAGCAAGGGGAGGACGCCTGCACACAGCTGGGCACTGTGTCCATGCAGCCAGGAGTCCAGGGCACCGCCACGTCAAACAAAACGTGCCTCTCCTGGCTGGGTAAGTGGTGCCTCAGCAGCAGGGGTGCTCCAGGTGATGTCTTGGCTACGCTGCTGTCACCCACAAAATCGGGTTTGTTCCCCGGTGTGCAATAAGCCACAGTTGAGAGTGACACTGGGTATTGATTTCAGAGCTCCTGAGCCCAGGTGCTCGGGGCTATTCCACAAGTCCAGCATGTTCCATTGGACTTGCCATGTTGTTATTCACGCACAGAGTCAGTAAATTCCCAAGCACAGCCCCTCTACTGGGTTCATAAGTAATTTCCACACGAATCACATAACACAGGTAACTTCTACTCATGGCCAGCTGAAGGGTCTTCACCTGGGCAGGGTCTTTTTGGCCTGCAGGTGTGATTTTTAGTATTATAATGAGGATAGTTCAGCTCTAGGATACATGGACCCGGAGTATTTTGCCAAGCTAGCAGTGTATCCACAGACAGACATCAACATCTTGATTTACTGCACCCCTAAAGTCTGTTAGCTCCGGGATGCCTCTGAGTGAGGGGTGCCAGTTCCACTGATCATCCCTCCTGCCCCGCTCATTAGGCTTGGAAGTACACAAAGGTCTTATACGCCAAAGAACGCCCT
>VYXB01002816.1:101312-151365 GCA_013397135.1 Pachyramphus minor
CTATTTCAACGTGGACAACGGGTACCTGGAAGGGCTGGTGCGCGGCTTTAAGGCGGGGGTGCTCCGGCAAGGGGACTACGTGAACCTGGTGCAGTGCGAGAGCCTGGAGGGTGAGTCCTGGGGAGGGTCTGAGGCTTGCGGGAACAGCCCCCCTCCCCCGCTCCCCTTCGCCTTCCCCCGCCATCCTGAGGGGAAGGTCCGGGCGGTGGGCTGAGGGGAGGTGGTGAGGGGCTGTGGAGAGGCGAAGGATTGCCTGGCAGCGGCGAAAAGAGTCGACAGCGGCCCTGTCCCCTCTTCACCCTTTGGCTGAGGCCGCACTTGGTGTCCGGGCCGTCGCCTGACTCAGTTTCCCGGTCAGCGCGGCCGTGTGACTGCCCAGCGGACACAGCGCTTTGAGGCAGCTTGGGCTCCCTGTGCTTTCTTGGGGTGACTGTATAGCTGTGGTTCTTGGGAGCCTTGTGNCTAGGATACATGGACCCGGAGTATTTTGCCAAGCTAGCAGTGTATCCACAGACAGACATCAACATCTTGATTTACTGCACCCCTAAAGCCTGTTAGCTCCGGGATGCCTCTGAGTGAGGGGTGCCAGTTCCACTGATCAGCCCTCCTGCCCCGCTCATTAGGCTTGGAAGTACACAAAGGTCTTATACGCCAAAGAACGCCCTGACTTAAAATAACCCTGACACACTCGGCGTTTGGCGGTGCCTCCGCGTCAAACGCAGCTATTTAATTTATTCCCAGGGCGCTCCCGGGCTGTGCCCACCGACACCTCCGTCCCTGCCCCCCCCATCCCCTCAGGCGGCTCCCGCCGCGCAATGGCTGCCGGGAAGGGGCCGCTGCCACGTGACCGGCGCGCGGGTCACGTGAGGCGGCAGCGCTCGCGGCCCATCCCCGCCGCCATGTCGTGCTTCCCGGAGCTCTATTTCNGACAACGGGTACCTGGAAGGGCTGGTGCGCGGCTTTAAGGCGGGGGTGCTCCGGCAAGGGGACTACGTGAACCTGGTGCAGTGCGAGAGCCTGGAGGGTGAGTCCTGGGGAGGGTCTGAGGCTTGCGGGAACAGCCCCCCCCCCCCGCTCCCCTTCGCCTTCCCCCGCCATCCTGAGGGGAAGGTCCGGGCGGTGGGCTGAGGGGAGGTGGTGAGGGGCTGTGGAGAGGCGAAGGATTGCCTGGCAGCGGCGAAAAGAGTCGACAGCGGCCCTGTCCCCTCTTCACCCTTTGGCTGAGGCCGCACTTGGTGTCCGGGCCGTCGCCTGACTCAGTTTCCCGGTCAGCGCGGCCGTGTGACTGCCCAGCGGACACAGCGCTTTGAGGCAGCTTGGGCTCCCTGTGCTTTCTTGGGGTGACTGTATAGCTGTGGTTCTTGGGAGCCTTGTGGGTTTTGTCGGGCATTGCTGGTGAGTCTGGTTTTGTGCCTGCACCCTCTAAATGACATGAAGCCTTTTTAAGGTCGGAAGTAAGGTTATTGGGGTAATCTAACAATCCTTGATACCTGTGATTAGTTTTTAAAGGGATCAGGTCACCTAGGAAAATACCTGCTACTATTGAAGGATCACCAGTGCAAAAAGCCCAGTGCCCATCTGAATAAATTCACCAGTGAATTACCTGTTGCCTGTGATCTTGAGTTCTTCTCAAAGGCTAATTCTGACTCCCAGACATAATTTTTTCCTAGATCAGTGTGTACAAACCTGGAGAACTTCGAAGGTTTTGGTCTGTGATGCTCATTTTTTTTACAGTGAGGGTGGTGAGGCCCTGGCAGAGGTTGCCCAGAGATGTTCTGGCTACCCCATCTCTGGAAGTGTTCGAGGCCAGGTTGGATGGGACTCTGAACCACCTGGTCTAGTGGAAGGTGTCCCTGCCCATTGCAGGGGGTTGGCAGATGGCTTTTAGAGGTCCTTTCCAACCCAAGCTATTCTAGGATGCTGAGATCACTTGTGGTCACTCATCAGCTTACTTCAGTGTGTTAAACTGTTTCTCTGATCAGTGCACTGCCCAGTTTTCACTCAGCAGCATCTACAACCTGGATAAAAAATCACAAAGATTAAAACCAGGCCTCTCTTGAAATAGGCTAAAAATACATGTATCCAGAGATTTTGGTTGTTCTGGTCATTGGGTCTATAATTATTGGATTATTCTTTCTTCTAAAACTATTTGCTAAGCATCAGGTTTATACTGACGAATCATTGCTGAGTGATTAATTAACCCTGGGTGTGTAGATGGATCCCTGACCGGTTGAACCCTGGATGGAAGTTACCTGGAGCTGCTCAGTGCAGGTAACAACAGAATGGGAGCAGAGTGCTGTGATGTGCCTCAGCCTCTACCTTAAGAATTGCCAAGGAGAGAAGCTCCCTTTCAGCTTCTCTTTTTTGCAGCTCTTTGCTTGCAGAGGTCACTGTCATTCCCACCATGGAGCCCAGGGCCTGGGAGAGGGCAGTGGGAGTAACCTCTGCTCTCTGGGTGGTCACAAGTGTCAGCGTGTCTTGAACTATGACTGTGTCACTTCCCTGCAGTTAACTTCCTCTTTGGAGTCTTTCTGTACTGAGAGCTTCTCTTTTTTTCCTCCCATCCTTGCTCTCTGAACCAGGTTGCATAAACCAAGTTCTCCCTCAGAGTGGTGTTTGCTGCATTTGGAATGAGTCAGGTTGGAGTTCCCATATGTTTGCTGTGGTATCATTGGTGTCCTGCCCTCGAGAGCTCTCTCATGGCAGCTCCTGCTGTGTTCCTTGTCATGCTTCCTTCAGAACCTGAAGGCTCTTCCAAGCTCACTGTCAAGCTTGTTCCTCTTCCACCTGGTTTTCTGTGCCCCTGCCCACTGTGCTTTTGTAGAGGCTGGGGCTGTGATCAGACCATTTCTTTCCTCTGTCCCTTTAGTTGGGATTTTCCCATTCAGTGCTTGTTTTCTGTGCTCCACAGACTTCTAACGTGCATTCTTCCTCTCCCAGGTACTTGTCTGCACTAAATCCAAGCAGTGGCTGGCATATTAGCAGCCAAAATAAGTACTGGGACAGAAAATACTCATACATTGTTCTCTACTCTCTGTCTTATCTTTTCTCTGCCTCTTGTGTGCAAGTCTGGCTCTGCAGCTTGTCCCAGTCTTGGAGTGAGTGATCCTTGGCCATGGTGCTTCAGCATTTCTCCAGCACTGTTCTGGATCTGGTCCTGGGAATTGGGTGTCTGGCACCTTGCTGCTACTGGCATTGCTGGGAGGATGCTGTGCTTCCAGGTCTGAAATGCTGCTCCCTCTCGTGTGCTTGGGTCAGTCTGGAAGCACAAAGGGATTGACTTCTCTGCCTCAGGACTTGGGCTGGCAGCTCAGTGCTGCTGGCAGGAGGAATTCATGCTTTTCTGTGATCCTCTGTTGTCTCCACTTGTCTGATCACAACCTGATTCAAGCTCTTGCCTCTTGTCAAGTCAGAAATAGCCAAGTGGGCTGTCTGTGGTCAGGCTCCTGGGCTGGCCTTAAAAGGAGTAGAAAAACATGTCCAGGATTGAGGGGGGCAGTGAGAGCTGTTTTGGCTTAAGCTTTCTTGTAAACCCTGCAGCAATAACATGTTAAATCCCTTCATTCAACTCCAAACTTCCAGGGTGCTTTGGTTGTTTCTCAGCCAGAGGCCCTGTGACATGGACCTGTGCTGGGATTGCTTGGAAGCTGCCGGGCTCTCCCTGTTGTATCCAGTTCCTGCTTCTAACACAAGGTGTCAGTGAAGGACCTGGAGCCGCCTCCCTCAGCTCCAGTGGTGTGAGCATGGATCTGTGCTGGAGTGGAATCTGTCTGGGGCAAATAGACTTAACAAGTCACCCAGATTTCTGCTGTCAAAAGGTTGGTGAGTCATCTCCAACTCCTAAAGCTGTGGTAGCCTGTGAGAGGTCTGGTATCCTCTCTGGAGAATAAAAAGCCGTTGATGCAGTTGGACAGTGGTGCTACTTTTAAGCAGCAGAGTTCAGTCTGGGTCTGGAATGTTGGTTGTGGGCTGGCTTTAATGTTGGTCTGCAATCCTCCTTACTGCAAAATGCGTGTGGAGCCCAGAAATGCACAAAAGCATCCTGTTTAGAACCAGGAATGTCTTTACCTTCAGGTCAGTGTTCATGAACCTCCTGTTGCTAATAATTCCTCTTGCTTCCACAGCAACAGTGTAGAAAACTGTTTTCTTTCTGACCTGCCAGTGTTGTAGAGGTGACTGGTGTTGGTGAAATCCAGCTTCTAGCTGGGTGATGAGGCTGAGGAGTGGCAGGGACTTGGTTAAAGCCTGTGGGCCTCTGTTAGGAGGCCTGTGTAGGAGCCCTGTGTGCAAAGCTGACCCCTGCATGCTGGGACTGTGCAGGAGGATTGTCCCCTGTCCCCGAGAGCTTTCTCCTGCCAGATGAGGCAGAGTGTGTGGGCACAGTGAGGCCAGAGGAGGGTACAGACCATTCCTGTCCTGTGAATGCTGGCTGCTCTTGCAGCAGCAGAACAGTGTCTGAAAGGCTGTGCTGCTAATCTTGGTGCTTTGTCCTGCATCCTCTGGTGTAACCACTGGTGGTGGCTGATTCATCAAGTGTCCTGTTAAAACAAGCTCCAGGAAAACATTTTTCACTTCCATAGCCTGCTAGATCAGGGTGGCAAACAAACACTGTGGTCCCTGGCTTCCTGCAGGGTTCAGCAGAGGCTCTTTGCTGTTTGTTCTGGCCTCCTTTACTGGGCAGAGACCTACTTCATAGCTTCTCCTAGCTAAACTCCAAGCAGCAGCTGAGGTCAGCTTCAGAGTACTGGTGCAGCTTCAGCCCTTGTTTGGGTCCTGCCCCTCGTTAGGAGATGATGGTGTCTGGGTTTCCTGGCAGGTATTGCTGCTCGGCAGCCTGTCAGTGCTTTCATCTTGTTGTTTTTCCTCGGCTGTCAGCTCCTGCAGCAGGAGACTGCTTCCTGCCCTGTTTATTTTAGCTTCAGAGTGATTTGTTGCCTCTCCCCTGAATCACTGCACTGGGTGTTGGGCTGATGTCCTGTTAATGCACTGGACCTGTGAGGTTACAGCTGTGGCTGAGAACAGTCTGCTTTTGGAGGGGGGGAGAAGCTTAATGGGGATGCAGGCAGATGGGGGAGGGTGTGTGACCTTGCTTTTTGGACAGATTAGAGGGGGGCTGCCTGCTTGAGGGAACATGACCTGGTTGTGCTGGGTTAGAAGCTCTGAGAGGGGTGAATTCAGCCCCAGGAAGGGATGAGATAGACACACAAGTTGCTGTTTGGTGCTGTGGACATTTCAAACAGGTGAAGAGCCGGAGGTGAGACACTGATGGAAGAAAAGGCCAAAGATGATGCTTCTGTGTCTGTGGCCCGGAGGAATTTGCTGCCTGACAACAGAGAAAAGGTGACACGTCACTGCTGGTGATGTGCAACCACAGGAAAGGTCTTAAATTCTGCAGGGAACAAAGGGTTTCTGAGTAATTCCTGAGCGAGATTTCAGAGAATCAGCTTCAGAAGTGTCTGAGGTGGCTATAAACAGACCAAACAAACAGCAACAAGGCAAATGGTAATGACTGCAGTCTTCTGAAGAGAGACGTGGGCAATGTGGTTGATCTGCAGAGTGTGATCCCTCAGCTGCTTTACTGCCTCCAGCCTGGGAGATGGCAAATAATATTTTCATTTTTATATGGGCAGTGATGGCCCCAGGTGCTTTGGAGCGAGATGTTAGGGGTTACAGGAGCTAATTTGTGTGAAAACATCAGATCAGCTCGGAAGTTGCAGAAGCTGATTCTGTGCCTGTGCGTGAGAAGACACATCAGTCCTTGCCTGGAAGTGCTTGAGCCCTTAACTTGATTCAGAGCTCTGCAATGCAGTTATGGCAGGATGCTGAAGAGGGACAGGGTGGAAGTCTGAGCTGATGGGGCCATGGATCATTCTGTCTGAGCAGGGCTTACAGGACAGGCTTTGACTGGCAGATGTCTGACAGGCTAAGGCTTGATTCCTTGTTACAGCAAAGCAAACTTGCAGGAGAGGACGGTTGTGTTACTGTGGATCTGAAGTCTCTCAAGAAAATGTCATCTGAAATGTCAAGGTGTTGGCACAGCAGTGTGTTGATTTAACCTTCTGTTGTGTTTGTGGCTCATGTAAAGGCAGCTGTGTGAAAACCAGAGGGCCTGATCCGAGAGCTGAGTGGGGGTGGCTGTAAGTCCATGTCATGGTAATCCCAAGCACTGTCCTACTCAGCTGAAAAAGGCTGTTGTTCTGACAAGCTGTCGTGTTCTTGCACAAGGCAGCTTTCTGGGAGCTGAGGCCTGGCCATAATTTACCAACATTTGCAGGGGAGGAGAGAGAACAAAAGTGTTGTGGTCATTCAAGTCCTCCCTTGCCAAATACTGGCTCAGCCTGTTACTCAGTGTGTGAACCGCTTGGAAAAATGCCGAGCCAGGCAAACGTACCTCTCAAAATCAATGGCTGGGCTGAGGCCGTGTGCTGCTGTTAGTCAGCATCTGGAGGAGCTCCTTGGGAGGAGCTGGGCTCTAGGTGCAGGTCTCCCTCCTTTCCAGCAGCCAGCTGGGGAGGAGGCACAGCAGAAGACTCACAGCCAGCGTCTTATCGACGTGCAGCGTGTGCGATCTGTGGCAGCTGCCCCTGCCAAGGGGCTGCTCTTGCTGCCAGAGGCCAATTCCAGCTCGGTCTGAACTTGTGTTGGGAACTTGAGCTTTTGGAGAACTTGGGGCTTGCTCAGCAGTGGGTCCACTTATTAGTCACCATGCTACTGGGACATCTCTTCTGGCAGGAGATTTGTGAAACCACGAGATTAGTTTGTTCTTAACTGAGAAGTCTGACATGTGAATAGTCCTATTAAAAGCTCCCAAACTTGGGAGCTCAACCTCTTGGCTGAGGCTCAGTGTCCAGCCCAGCGGCTGGAGGAGGGCAGGCTCGTGTAAGGAGCTGGTACACTGTGGGATGCATTGAGTCAGGGTTCCTAAATCCAGTCCAATTTTCGGAAAATATGTTCTGTTTTGTCTGCTTGGATGCTAAGAGATTCAGAAAAGTTTAGTTTCTGCAGTTTGTGGCTGGCCTTCCCTGTAAAAATGAATTCCAAGTGTTATATAAACATGGCCCTTACTCCAGTTGCAACATAACGTGCTGGCTCTTGTGCTGTGGGGTTGGGGGGACGACCCCCTCATGGAGCAGGGCAAAATGTTCTGGGCAAGCAGCTCATGGGAACTTGCTCAGAGCTGTTGAGAGAGAGCCTGCAAGGCACAGTGTGCAGCCTGTGTGGCTCTGGTCTAGATGCAGTGCAGCTCTGACTTCCTGCAAGTACAGCAAACTCTCCTTTTCGTGTCACTCTGTCTCTAGCATCAAGTGACCTGAGGGCAAAGCAGCTTCTTGTGACCTCAAAAGCAGAGTTCCAGGTTGTGGTGACACCAAAACAAACCAATGGTGTTGGACTTGAGGAAACAAGTTATAACCTTTGGAAGCTTCCCTACTGAGGACAGATCTGGTAGGATATGCAATAGCTGCTTCCTCTCCAGTGTCCTGTATAGCTGCAAAACAACATCACATGCCTTTTTGGGCAGGCTTAGCTTTTGTTAGGGCTCTGCACAAATACAGGGAGCTGCAAGCAGGAGGTATGGAAGTGTAGCTGCTTCAGGCCCCTGTCCCCTCCTTCTCAGCCTGATTTTATGTGTGTCATAGTCTGACCAGGACCATTTCTCTTGTATTCATTATCCAGACAATGTTTTCCCACCTCGAAAGTGTGAATGTAAGTTGATCATGCTGTGGTAGAATAAACCACAGCTATTCAACTGCAGCATGGTCTGGGGACCAGAGGTCTAGCTTAGCTTTCTGCTTTGCTTCAGTGGTGTGTGTTGGGCAGGAAGCTCTCTTTGCTGCATCCAAGATTGATAGAATCATAGAATGGATAAGGTTGAAAGGGACCCTAAAGATCATTTCGTTCCAACCCCCCTGCCATGGGCAGGGACACCTTCCACTGGACCAGGTGGCTCCAAGCCCCATCCAACCTGGCCTAGAACACTTCCAGGGATAGGGCAGCCAGAACTTCTCTGGGCAACCTGTGCCAGGACCTCACCATCCTCACAGGGAAGAATTTCTTCCTAATATCCAGTCTAAACCTACTTTCTTTCAGTTTGATGCCATTCCCTCTTGTCCTGTCTCTCCCTGCCCTTGTCCAAAGTCCTTCTCCAGCTCTCCCGCAGCCCCTTTGGGTGTTGAAAGGCTGCAGTGAGGTCACCCAGAGGCTTCTCTTCTCTAGACTGAACAATCCCAATTCTCTCAGCAATTCCTTGTGGGAAAGGTGTTCCATCCCACTGATCATCTCTGTGGCCTCTTCTGGACAGGCCCCAAAGGTCCATGTCCTTCCTGTGCTGAGCACCCAGAGCTGGGCACAGCGCTGCAGGTGGGGTCTCACCAGAGTGGACTAGAGGGGCAGAATCCCCTCCCTTGCTAAAACTAAGAGTGTCCCCAAACTCTCCTGTAAACCATTGAGAGACATTACAGAAACTGGCTGATATTTTAGTCTCTGGCCTTTATTTCCCCTCTCTATAAACTCCATCTGTTTTCTGCAAGACTGAGCAGTGGGAACACCGTTGTAACTAAAAGTGCTGGTGAAAACCATCTTTGCTAGACCCTCTTGGAAATACCCAGCAGAGTTAATCAGCTTGGAAACCATTGGATCCTCCCATCCCTCGGGCTGAGGACAGTATTGGGCTGTACAAGCTCAGGTTGGAGGCTGAGGAGGAGCTCTCCAGCTCACGTCTGTGGCTGGGTGGGACATCAAAAGATCAGACTCCTGAAGCCAGGCTGAGTCCTTGCTCTGACCTGGGTGCTGTGGATGTTTGTGCTGTGATGCTGAGGACTCTGTGGCTCAGCAGAAGGGAAAGGCAGCCTCAGTGCTGCTGCCTCAGAGAAACCAGGGAGAAATGTCTTCTTTGTTTTCTCTGGATGGTGTGTTCACATCTGGTTTGACTCAACTCTTCCAGCTGCTCTCCTTTCCCCATAAAGGTCTTGAATCCCTGGGAGGGTGCTTGCCTAACTGGCCCTCTGAGGTGAAGCTGAAGGGAGATGAACATCGTGTACCAGTGCAACTAGTAGAGCTTTGAGGAGTAGGATTATATGACGTTCCTCAGTTCTGGATTCAGTTTTTCCATAGAGACACTTAAATGCTTTTGGCTCAAATAGGGCTTTTATCTTGACAGAGCTCAGCGTGTTGTGGTTGCTTGTTGGCCAGGACTGCAGCTTGGTTGGGCACCTGACCTGCAGCAGGGGTAACAGAGGATACAAAGGTTTCCTCTGCTTGAAACTGGAGGAGGGCAAGACTTCTCAGCATGTTCTTCCATCCTGGGCAGGGTTTGCCTACCCTGTGAGATGAATTTAAATGGCCTTCATCGTGACCAGCCCCTCTCTACCTCTTAATACCTGACTGGTCTTTATCAGTGCAATTAGCTGGGCTGGCTTGATGATGTAATAGCAAGCTGGGTTATAATTCCAAAGTTGCTGTTCGTGTTTTTTTGGCTTTGGAAGTTTTTCAGATGCCTCCACATCACTTGTATCTGGGGAAAATTGCCTGTGGGTGCAGCTAGGTTCTTGGTTGTGATTGCTTCAGAGAGGCCTGCAACCAGAGTCCTTTTGGCTAGAGGGAGTGTTTAAGGTGGTTTTTCTTTTTTTTCTTCCCTAGATTTCTATCAAATACTTCCTAGAAATGAGTAAGGTTCCACCTTGCCCAAGCACAGTGAACAGCTGGCGCCAGTGTGTGCTCACTTGCACAGATGGTGTCACAGTTTCCTTTTTAAGGTGAGGCAAAGCTGATATGGTGAAACGCTGATCTTTTCCTGCATTTGGGATGTCCATGATAAAATTAAGGACAAATAAAAGTATATGACTGAACACATGGGTTTTGTCTGGGAGAGCTTTCCGAGAAGAGAACGCCTGGAGAAGTGCTGAGCAACAGCTTCCCTGGCTGTGCTTAAAAAAAAAAAAACCCAAACCCAACACAAAACCCTCTTGACTGGAATTATTCTTCCTTTTGTCAGACTTGAAACTGCACCTCCAGAGCACAGACTATGGGAACTTCCTGGCCAACGAAGCCTCCCCGCTCACCGTGTCCGTCATAGACGACAAGCTGAAGGAGAAGATGGTGGTGGAGTTCCGTCACATGAGGAACCACGCGTACGAGCCCCTGGCAAGTTTTCTGGACTTCATCACGTGAGTACCAGCTGTGAGTGAAGAGCATTTGAAGTGCTCTGTTTTTCCAGGCTTGAGAGCTCTCAGACCAGCTTCTCAACCCTGTGCCTGCCGCGTTATCTGCAGCTTCTTGGACGAAACTGTTCCGGTTGTGTCTGGAGGTCTCCAACCAGCGGCACCGTGTCGCTGTGTTGTTAAAGGCTTCTGCTCCTGGGATGTGTGTGCTCTGTTGGCACAGCTGCTTGGCTGCCTCCCATTGCACAGTTGGTTCAGCCTCTGCTGGAGCTGTCACTTACCTTTGTCCCTTGTGTTAAATGCTCCTGTTCTATTAAACACTACGATCCTGCTGCAAAATACAGGCGTGCCATGCACGTGCATGCTGGCAGCTGCCTGCTAGTTCTGAGCCACTGAGGTGGGTCAGGCTTCATGAGGGCTGCAGTGATCCTTCTGTCCCCACCCCAGGGCCTGTAGGCCTTCCTCTAACCCTGTCACAAATTGGTTCAGGGAGCTGAGCTGGCCAAAAAATCCAATGATTTTTCCCATTTGGCGTTAACCTTTGATTGGTTTGTTTTTCTTGGACAGTTCAGTGGGATCCAACAAATGCCAGCAGTAGGGGAAGGCAGGGCCTGGAATGCTCAGCAGGGAATCACAGGGCTGCAGCAGCCTCAGCATATCTCTGTCAGTTCATGCTTCCACAGCACTTTCAGCTGATGAGAAAAGCTTGAAATAGCTCAGCGTTCTCAAGGTATTTTCTGGTGGTTTTGCACAAGGCTCTGCTTCCCTGTGTGCTGCTCTTGTTTTATTCAGTAATGAGATGGAATTGCTAGCCTCAGAGATTCCAGTTGTGTCCTAGTTTGCATCTGAAATGTGGAAGTAAAATTGACATTTTTCCTTTCCTTTGTCTGTATTCCTATAAACTCTAGTTTGGCTTGCAAACTGCACAGCCAATGGTGTCCTCTCACCACCAAGGAGATGTCTCCCAGACAAAAGTGAATCTGTGGTTCAGTAGAGGGTGACTTTAACTTGCATCTCTGAGAAGAACATTGTACTCTGTTCTCAAGTAGCACAGTTAATGCACCAGCTCTGGAGCAGTGAGCCTGGGCTCATCACAGGCACCCTGACAAGTGGTGTGTGTGTGTGTTATCCTACTTACCAGCTAGAGTAACTTTTGAATGATTCAGGCTGGTATAGAAAGACCTTTGCGGTTGGTGAAAAAATTTAAATTTTTATCTCTCTGTGGCATCACCTGCATTTGCAAATATTGAGTAAACACTTGTCTCTGCCACGTGCCTTCGTGTTTACTCCTTTCTGTGTCTGGACACTACCCACTGTCTGAATTTTCTGACCCAGTGCCTCATATCTGTTATTTTCTGGGTCACTGTGCTAAAGCTGCCTGACTCTTAAGCCTTTCCTGTTTTCTAAGAAATAGTCTTTTCTTATATGCCTGTCACTAAGATTTCTGGAGTTTTCATATTTGGACCCAAATATGGGGCAGGACATTACTAAGCCCCCCTCTTGCAGCGGTGTTTGAAATGAATGAAGCAATTCCTGGTTCATGTAGTTTGGCTGGCAGACATGAGTGTCTTGCAGACTTGAAATCTTTGCTGTTGCCCAGCAGTCTTTGAAAAGCAGTGTGTGGAAAAGATGAGCTGAGAGGTTTCAACCATGCCTGCCCTGGTTACACACTGCCTGACTTGGCCTGAAGGCTGCAAATGGCCTTGAAGATCCATTTTCCTGTTACATCAGTCCTGTTGACCTTTACCCAGTGTCTACAACCAGCTCAAGTTGTGCAGAAGACCTTAAACATCTTGGTTAGTCAGAAAGGTTGGTTCTTACCAGCTGTTGGAATCACTTTTTTTTTTTTAAATGGTGTTTTGCCCTCAGCTTGATTTAACTTGATCTTGTGCTGCTTCTTTGACTCTGATTTTGATGAGTTCTCTACAGCAAATCATGATTTTGTGCAGATATCTCTATCTCTTGCTACTGCATAATCTCCTGTTGAATATGTGGATTCCATTCAGCACAGGATGTTTCTTCCTCAAGTTGTCTTCACTCTTATCTCTTCTTTTCCTTTTTACCCACAAGATCTGCTTTAATGCAACTGTGTGCAGTGCTGCCTAGAGGAAGGTAAAAGGTGAAGCAGGAAAAAGGTGCTTTCCCATATGGATTATCTCCAGTCTCTTGCAGAGACTTTTGTGCAAGGAGTCCAAGTCCTCAGTTGTGTTTTGTTGTGGTTCTGCTGCACCACTGCTGGAGGAACCTCCTCTGGGTCTGCACTGGTGAAATCGAGAAGGTGTCACCAGCTTCAGCTGGTCCAAGGTGGGAGTTACTGTCAGGGCATTAGAATCTCTAACTTCTAATGATACCATAGACAAGTTAAAACAGAAGACTGAGGACAGTGAAACCTAGTGGGTCTTAATATGTTCTCTTAATAAACCTAATATTTGGTGACAGGGCTGGTAGAAAAGAGAACAGATTGGATGTGACTTCTTGGGCTGCCTCAGACTGTGTTCCCTGAAACTGTTGCATGGCTTGTAGTAGGTCTTGGTTTGGAGCTGGGGATAGACAGAACACCAGAGATGTTGTCTGCTGACGGTGTGAAGCCTCCCAGGCATGTCCCAAATAGTTAGAGTGGAGAACATCTCTGTTTGGAGCTGGCAGTGCATCCTTGTGCCAGTGGCTTTCCTCTAGCCCAGGCTCATGTTGGCAGAGCTGGGGCTGCTGTGTCACCCTGCCTGCCTGGGGGACACTGGGACAGGCCTGTGCCACTGGATCACTTACCCTGGCTGCACACGCAGGTGTGGGGTGATTCATCCTTGCCTTTTGAACATGACTATTTCCCCTCCATTCCTTTGGGGTAGTTAATAAAGCTTGAGCAGGAAATGGTGAGGACTGCTCCTGGTAGACAGCTCAGGGCGATTGAGGCACCAGGTGGTCAGAAGGAGAAATTGTACTCAACTGGATGTATCCGTGTGCTAAAAGTGTGCAGGCTGCAGAGAAATAAAAAATGGTAGAAAGATGTGGAAAGTTTGAGCAGGGCTGGCTTCTGCAGGAGGAAAGCTTGAGTTCACTGAGGCTCTCTTGAGTTGTAAACAGAGATTTTTAACATCGAGTGGGACTGTAGGTGTGTCTGGCTCAAAGTGGAAGGAAATGTTTTGCAGCATATCCAGTTCAGCTCTGAAACTCACTGCTGCTGGTTGCCTTTGTATGTACTTAACTTTTTGGCCTTTGTAGAACTCTTGGGTAACCTCACACAAGACAAACCCATCAAGGCCTGTTGACACTTGGGTACCAGCTCAGTGAGAGTGGCCAGGGTGTGCATGGCTGGTGCCAGGAGGTGGATCAAGCATTTTTAAAGTCAGACTTTCTCTTTCTTGAATGTCCTGCTGGACCTTGAATGTCCTGACCTTTGGAGTTTTTTTCCCCTGATCATCAGGTGACTGTTGTGCTTGTTTTTGGAGGATGCTCAGATCTTGATCCAGGGCACATTGCTGAGAAGATCTGGGGAACTGTCTGATCTTGGGAGGCAGCTGAAGTCCTTGTCCCCTCTCATGGCTCCAGAACCAACCATTTGTCCCGTGTGGAATGATGCCGTGTCATTTCATTTGCCTCTTTGAAGCGGCCCATGAAGTAGGTGGATGAGGGCAGCGCAGGAGAAGCAGCAGTGGGGGCACTGCGGGGGCTCTGGAGCAGCAGAGGGATGTGTATTCCTTGCCGGCTCCAGGAGGATGTACTCCGTGCCCGGCTCCAGGGGGGGCAGGCGGTGCTGCCGGTGGCTTGCCGGAAGGTGGCACTCCAGCCCCGTGCTGCCCATCCCCAGGTGCACACCGAGCATGGATCAGGAGGGTCACCTGTGGAGGTGGGCAGGAGTTCTCTCCTCAGCTTAGGGGAAAGGACGGTGTTCAAAAGCACAGGAACAAAACTGACCCCAGAATGCAGCTAGGCAGCAATCCCAAAGCAAGGTCTTTGTTCCCCAAGCCACTTGCTGACACTGGTTTTTGTCCTGCTGTGCTCCTCTCCTGGCACCACGCTGACTCTTTCCTGGCTCTGATCCTCTCCAGGAACTCTTCTGTGGCAAGTGTTGCGTTCTTAGTACCAAAATAAGGGAAATCAGCCAACTTCCTCAATTTGTTTTTTCAAGTGGTGGCTGTAACTGGCAACCTCTGCCACTGTGTTTTGTGGCAAGGGGGAGCTCGACTTGCTGAGCCTGCTGCCATCTCTACAAACACCTGCTAGCTCTGCATCTTGCCACGCAGCTCCTCACTGGAAGACTGCTGGTACTTCCCCGTGTCTCTCAGCCAAGCATAGTAGGTTCTGACTGATAGGCACAAATTGTCTGCTAACATCCCTGCTCCAACACAAACAATGGACTCTTTGGCTGAGGGAATGCAGCGATGTTCTGTAGGGCAGCAACAAACAGGTATTAAGTGTTCTTGAAACAGCAAAACCCACTTCCTGAATTCAACAAGCACATATTGACTTGTGGGATGGAAGTGGGTTTTAGGTTCTTCTCAGTGAGGTGCTGCCCTGCCTTTCTGTGAAGGCTTTGTTCTTTGTGTTAGCATGACACGGTGCCATGTCCCGTCTCTCCTTCCTTCCAGTGTTCCTGTATACAGTTTAGATGGGGGTGACACCATGATAAAGAGTCCTGACTGTAGCCTGATCAGATTGTCAGCTGTAGTATTTTTCTGGTGGCAGGGAAAAGGGTTTGGTTTTGTTTTGTTTGGGTTTTTTTCCCCTTGCTTCAGCACAGTCTCTTCCCTGCTCTGCAAAGTCTGGCTTTGCAGCAGCCTGGTGTCAGGGCTCTGGCAGCTGTCGGGCCCCTTGAGCCCTCACAGCAGCCTGAAGGGCAGAGAAGGGGTTGTGCTCGGGTGGAGGAGCTGCTGGTAACTGTGGGGACACTGAGTGTGCTGTCAGAGCGAGGTTTGGGGGTGAGCTGGCTGTAAACACATCTTCCAAATCTGAGATCAAACCTGTTGTCAGAGAACAGATTAAGTCATCTTTTGTCTTTACCTTGCCAGTCTGCAAGGGCTGGGAACCAGGTTCCTTTTTTACCCTGAGGATGCAGCTGGGAACTTGGCTTTCAGTATGTTTTTGTGGTCACAAGACGTGTTTTTGATGAGGCTGCATGTACCTTTTCCCCTTGCACATGCCTTTTCTTTTCTTAGCTGACACTTCCCTCTGTTACCTTCTCCCTGACCCAGTCCTGCTCTGCCTCTCCCCTGCACTGGATAGATCTAGTTTCTGCTGCACAACTTAGAGTTCAGTTTTAATCTTGCAGCAATGGTTTTTCTGGAGCCAAAGTGTTTCAATTGCTACTTGAGCTGAAGAGCAGTAATCCTCTTCTTTGGAGTAGGAAGTTGCTTGTCTTTATTCTAAATGTACTGGAGTGTGCATCCTGGCATAACTGTGGAGGTTACAAAATATGACTGCAGGCTTTTGAAGTCCTTTCCTGCAGAAGGAAAAGACTCCAAACGCTTTCCATTAGACATTTGCAGTTCATTTGGGCAAATGCAACAAGCTGAGGGACCTTTACTAATGCTGCTGTGGTTCAAATTGCACTGTGCTGTTTCAGTTGGCCGTTGACTCCTTGGTGGCAGTGGAATTAGGGAGCAAAAATTACTGTAGTGGCAGGGGATCCTGCAATAAAAGGTTTAAGAGCTTTTTCTGGCAGAGGTGGTTTTGGCAAAGCGGCACAGGTTTCTGACAAACAGCTTCCCTGTTTGCAGGGAGTACAAAGTTGAACTGATAAGCCAAGTTCTTGGAGGGATTACGCAAAATAAGAGGGCATGTAACTAATGGTCTGGAAGTGATCACAGACTTGTGTCCTCTGGATGGTGGCATCAGAGCTGCATCTGCTGTCCTGCGTGCCCAGAGGACGCTGATCTCATAACAGTTTCCCAGAACCGCTGTCTGTGATGGTGGACTGGGCTGCTTGGTGATGACTGCGGGAGTCCTGGTGTGACTGCAGGTGCCCTCATCAGAAAGGGAAGGAGAGCTTTGAAAGGTGTGTTTCACTGCACATTACACTGAGAAGCTGGTTTTTTCCCAGGCTTCTGATGCCTGGAAATCATTTCCATTTGGCCAGTGGGTTTGAACTGGAACAACACTATTCTTACTTGACCAGCACTGTTCTTCCCTTGGAAGATGTTAACACAATGCCAAGCAAACACAGTGATTAGAAGAGCTAACAAGATGTTACTGGGGCAGTCAAAATGCAGCAAAAGTGAGTGATGGGTTCCAGATGTCAGCCCATGTTTCACTAGGATAGAGAAATCTTTAAACTCTGCAGCCCTGAGAAGGGACTCTGGTGTGCAAGCTCTGGGTGTTTAGGTGAGAACTCCTGGCCCCTGGATAGCACCCCTGTGCAAGCTGGTGTGGTTTCATCCATAGGCAGTGTGTGGACTTTTCTATCTTCCTGGGCTTTGTTTAAACCTGGATTCTTCTGGTGATTCTGCAGTTCATGGGAACAGTCCTTGTCCTTCCTTCTTGCAGTCCTTCCCTCGACAGGCTGAACAGGATGTCTGCCAGAGGCATAAGGCAGGGAGGGAAGGGAGCACGTGTGTTGGGTTTTCAGTGCTCCTCTGGTCAATCTATGTGTGCCTGTGACTTTTGTAGAAGACAACCTGTGTGCAGTGCCCTCAGCTGGATGAATGCTCACTGAGCACTTCTGTTGCCATGTGATCATGCTTCACTCCTTGACTGAAGCCATTCCCAAGGTTTTCTGGTGCTACACCTCAGCAGCCTTCGTTTTCCATTTACCTTTCCATTGATTTGCCTCACCCAGTGTTCTAGACAGGCAAGTTCTGCCTAGAGAAGGCCTGGAGGCCAAAGGCACTGCTTCTGAAGGCTTCTTGGGGTCATCTTGAGCCCTATTCCCCTCTCCCAGATCCATTCTCTATGCTAGACTGAAGTCTAGCAAATACTTATGTGGAGCTTTGCCTAAGTACTGCAATATTTAGAGGCTGAGCTAAATCTTATGTCTGCCTCATGTGGTTTGCTGAATGTCAAGTGGGATGATGAATTTTCTTCTTCTGGCAGCAGGTCTGTGTGCACAGAAATGTTCTGCATGTTGGCTGGGTCCAGACCACACATTCACTGAGAAGCAGGTAAAGGTTTTTTGGCCACTAAACTCATTCAGGTCTCTTAACTACTAGAGACAGTTTGGGGGATAAAGTGAACAGTGCAGCCTTTCCTCTTATTTTATATCCTTGAAACATTTTGGGGTTTGGGCTTTGAGTAAGAAAAAGTTGATGCATGTTTAGCTTTTGCAGCTGGTCTGCATGAAAGCAGCGTGATTAGATGTTTCTGGTCATTATTTTAAAAGTAATTAGTCCTGAAGTCTTCTCAGCACTGCACAGAGTGCCAGGACTCAGCTTTGCATATGAGCCTAGTGTTTCTGAAGCTTTCAGGCATCAAGTTTAGGCAGCCAGAGATTCTTGCACAAGGCTGCAAGGTGTTCAAAACATTCCCTGGTGTTTCAAGGGGTTTGTAGAGATGTAGCACACAGTGGTGTCAAATTCATAAAGCTTCAAAATTGAGAGTACTTCTGTCTTTTTTCTCATTAGCCTTTCATGCAGCTAACACTGTATCACTGCTTAGAAGTTAACAGATGATACAAGTGGAAAACTGAGGTCAGTATCCCAAGAGACCTGGACTAGAGGATGGTAAAAATCATGTGGAGATGGAGCTAAATATAGATTAATGCTGAGAACATTCCTGGATACTTGGGTTTGAAAGGCTGCCACAGCCTCTGCAGTACTGTGAAGTTATAACTCTCTGCTCTGAAATGGTCTCGTTGATCTAAGTTTAGCGGGGCACCCACTTACTGGCTGAGTGCCCTTGGTTTGTGGTGGCAACCATGAAATTCTCAGCTTTCTCTTTGGCAGGTTCATGAACCTACTACTTAGGTGTGGTTTGTGTTGGTGTGACTCTAGGAAAGATGGTGTGCAAAGATAGGAAGAGATCAGGAAGGACACTTGGAGTGGAGACCATCACATGCAGCATCTGCTCTTGCTGCTCCCTGGACTGTGTGAGCTTCAGCTGCAGACGAGGGGCAGAACTGCTCCTGGCCAGGAGCTGCTGGTCTGACATGTTCTAATCCGAGCTGAAAAACTGATTCGAGGATTTGACTCTCTTCACATCCATTGTCTATTACTCAAACAAGTCTCAGTGAGGCTCTGAGCTCTTCCTGATGTGCAACATTCCTCTCCAGTTCAGGACAGCTGTGCAGTTGTTTACTAATGATCTTAAACCGACCCTCCAGATACAAACATCTCAGCTGTTGGCACTATTCTTAGTGTCAACCACAGCTCTTTTGTGCTTTGAAGTCTGTGTGTTGCTTTCCCCCATGACTGCTTAACATTTGGAGCTTGAGAGAGGTGTGACAAGTGGCTCTGTGTACCAGCACAGTATCCAGTGGGATATAGAGATGGGTCTCTGTATTTATGCACAAACTCAAGGAAGCAGCAGTACAACCAGCCTGAAATTTTTTCCCAAAGTTACTTCCTCCAGCAGCCATTGAGTGGATGAGCTGCAAGAGGGAAACATTAGATGCTAAAGTGACTTTAGTCAAAACAACTTAATTATCTTTTAAAGTTGTCTCTAGAATTCACACAGAATTCAGAGCACTGCTGTAATCCCATTGGAGATTTCCCTTTTTCATCCCAAAATAAACACATGCTTCTATAGTAATCTGAGTAGCTGCCCAATGCAGTCACATAGGGACTTTGGCTTTGCTCACAGTAGTCTCTGTTAGGGTCTAATGCTGGAAAGCATTGAAGTTGCCTGAAGCAGTGAAATACCTTACCCCATCCCAGCAAAGCCCTGCCATGCACCTCTGCATTGGCCCAGTGCTGCCTGTGTTGGCTGTGACATGGAGGGCTGTCCTCATGTCCCCTTGCAGAGCAGCTGTTAAGCTACAGTTTGGCACAACTTTTGGAGGATCCCTGAGAATCACAGGTCATGCAATGTTCCGTCATTAGTCATGCTTTGTGACCACTTGCAGTATTGTTAACGGTTTCTTTAGTGTCCTGGAACAGAAGGCAATAAAAAAACAACCTATCTGCTGTAGGACAATGACTCTTTATGATTAGATTAGATTAGTAAGTGGGGGAGGGAGAAGCTCTAACTGTTTTGGGGTCACTGCCTTGCAGGGCTATGCCTGAGTGCCTTGAGGCCATGTTGTAAATGCCCCATGTGATGAGTGTTCATGCATTTCACGTGCTCCCCTGCTCAAACAGCCTTTCCCACTATTCAGTGGGCCACTGCAGTCTGTCCTGGATGTCTCACTTATCAGTGCCTGTACTTAAGTAGCCAGAAGGAGGAAAACATCCGTTGTCAAAGTACCTGTGCATGGCTTTTGCATGTGTGCTGTATTCCAGCTTGATCCTGCTCTATAACCATCCATGGATGACTGTCCCAGACTTCAGCTGCTGGGGGCTGGCTCTCCTCTGTCTCTGTGAGAGGTCTCTGCTGTGTCAGCCTGAGACCTCCCAAACCCCCGACTTTGTCTTCTCTAGGCATGTTCTAGCCTGACTTTGTTCTTGTTACCTGAGTGTCACCCAGTGTGCCTTGTGCTGAAGTGGGTGTCGCTGGAGGAGCAAAGATATTGGACTTCAGGAAGCTGTAAACCATCATCTCTCCTGCTGTGGATGACACCGATGATTTTTCTGTGTTTGCTGACTCTTTTCTGTCCTTTAATAAAAAATTCTGCCCTCATGTGAAATGTTACTGATGCTTCTCAGTATTGACTAAAATGGTGTTTCTGTGAATGTGAATTTCTGGAATATACCACACCTCAGTTCAGGGGGTGACAGGAAGAGCGAGGCAGGGTGTAACTGTGCACATCAACCTCCTGCTGAACATACACTGGCTTTGTGTCCATGTCCTTGGCTGGGCAGCTCAAAGCAGGATTTTCAAACATGTTTGTGCCCAGGAGAGCTTTGCCATGAGAAGACTATCCAAGTGGGCTGAAGGAAGACTTCATGGCGTTACAAGTGACCAACTACTCTGTTTTCTCCTGTGACCCATAGTTTGGTGCTTTTATTAGCACACTGAGAGCTAGTGAAGGTTAAAGTGCTTGTGAAGGGGTCTGAACATGCATTAACTGTGAAAGCTGAAACATTTGAAGCTGGTTAGAGCCTTACAGGAGATGAGGAGGATGACAAAAGCTGCTCCAATACACATGGAGACGGAGGTTCCTAGGAAAGCTGCTGCCACTGTAATAAATCTGATTCTTTGGGCCTGGGAGAAAACACCAGTGTAGCCAGGACCTCTGCTGTGTTCTTGGGACAGCTGTGCTGGTGGAGGCAGATGCGTTCTTGTTGAGACCTGGCACAAGAAAGAAAATGTTGCCCCTTCCACAGATGAGAAGAGGCTTTACCAGCTGCCCTGGCACTAGAAGACTTGCCTTGCAGTCCTGAGTGACTAAGCTGTGACTGGTTTTACTGGGTTGAAGCAGGGACCGAATGTGAATAAGTGTAGTCCGGGCTCCCATGAAGGAGACAGAACTATCAGAAAGGATTAGGTCGGGGTGCTGGTGTCTGCCTGGCCTCAGCAGTCACACCAAGACCTTTGTCCTGCTGCATCTCCTTTGTTATCCTGGAGGTTTGAAATGCTGTCAGGATGATTGAGAAATTCACCCTCTCTCTTGCCCATGGTAACTCCTCCTGCAGGGCTGAATCCTTCGACAGCAAGGTTTAAGTAGTGTCTGTAGGTGAAGTGCTCTTTAAAACAGTTGATGCCTCCTTAGAGGCCTTGGCATTTGGACTGTAGACCATGCATTTCCCCAGACTTCCCTGAAGAATGAGAAAACAAGCAAATTAAGGGGTATAAATGAAAGGAGAGCCATGCTTTGCTCTGTGGCAGTGGGTTGTCTTTCCTGGGACCATCAGTCTGAAAGCATAGTTTCACATGTGAAGATGGTCAGATTTTGGCAGCTCTCCCCAGACCTGGCTGTGGCTTTCAGTGCTGCCTGTGGTCTTTCTTTAAAGCTGCTATGTCACACTAGGGAAATTTGCATGTTTGAGGGCAGGTGGTGGAGCTGGGAAATGATCTGTATCCTTGCTCTGGCACACCTCGTGGAGATGCATCTGTGTTAGGGTGCAGATGCTTGTATTTACCAGGAACCAGCTGCTTACTGCAAGGGACTGACCTCAGTTCTCATAAACAGGCCCTTCTTGCTGTCCTGGAGATTGCAATCATCTCCATGGTGAGAGCTGCACAAACAGAAGGGAAGATAATGACCTTGTGGATTAAAGGGCAAAAGGAGGTTTCCTAGTACATGAAGCTTGTGCTGATTGCCCTGGTTCTAGATTGAACCAGGAAAGGTAGGCTGCAAACACAAAAGGGCTCTCTGTAAAAATCCTAGGGCCAGGAGGTGCATTACTCAGCCTGGCAGCGTGGAGAGAAAAGAGCAGCACCTGTTTGAGGAACTAAGGTGTGGATTTGATTTGTTCATAGACGTGCCCTTTGAGCATATTTGAGAGGCAGTAAGCCCATCTCATAAAAACTACTGAAATCTGCCTTTAACTGGCTCTGCTTGGCTGCCTTTGATGTGGTAAAAGGAAAACAGGGCTGTACTATGTCCTCCTTGTTAGCTTGGAAATACAGAGACCTGCAGCATCCCAATGCCTATCTGGCAAACATCAGCCATCCCTGCCCTCACCCCCATCCCAAGGTGGTGGCCTGAAGTTCCCTTTCTTCAATACATGTGGGAAGCCTGACCCTCAGCAGAGCTCCAGCTCCAGACTCGAATGGCTCCTTCCGCCATTCTAGTTCAGTCCTGATCTGCTTTGTTTTGGGGCAGCTCCTGCCAAGGAGGGTCTTCAGGTCTTTTCCATCATCTGACTTTTTAGACTCTAGAACTAGCAGTGAGAGCAAGGGAGTGTAAAATGCCAAATACCCTGTTCTTCCAGCATCTGTGCCTCTTCCCTGTGCTGCTGAGCGACATTTGCAAAGGCAACTTCTGCTGACTGAAAAAAGCCCCTCATCTCACTTGAGGTTTTTCAGGTTTTCAGCTTGGTTGCCTTGTGCCTTAGCTGCAGGTAAAGGTGCCTAGAGCATCTCTCCTGTCCTTGCTGGGGACACTTAGTATTTATGTGATGCCTTGATCCCTCGCTTGAACCTTCAGGCCAGCTGTATCTCCCTTCTCTGGCTGGTTTGGGAGAACTGGGAGGTGTTCTTTCCCCTCTACTCAAGGCTAGGAGGTCTCACCTGGCATGCTGTGCCCATCTCTGGGCTCCTGAGCTACCTTGTGGGAGGGTGTGGGGAGGCTGAAACCAGGCTCCTCTTGGAGGTGTGTGGGTTAGGATGAGAGATGGTAGACCAATGACCATGGGGGAAGATTAGGAAAAGACTTTTCGTTGTGAGTATGGTCAGACAGTGAAGCAGAGCCCTGGGGAGGTTGTGAGATTGCATCTTTGCAAATGACTCAAAGTTGATCTGGACAAGGCCCTGGGCAGCTGGAGCTGGCCATGGTCAGAGCAGAGTGTTGAGCCAGAGACTCCAGAAGTCCCTTCCAATCTCATACTCTTGGGTGGTAGGTGGGAGATGCCCAGATGGTGTGGTTCAGCTGTGCCATAAATCACAGCCTGGGAGTATGCTTGACTGCCTTAGCAGTGGGTAATGTGGTAAGCAGACACTAAGGAGGTGCCTTACTATTTCTTTTTTGGGGAGGGTGCATCTTTCTGGGGACATTCATAGGAAGATGATACATGCCTGGTGCTGGATTTCGTATTATTTCTGTTGTTTCAGTCTTCCTCTTTCTTACTCTTCCAGGTACAGCTACATGATTGACAATGTCATTCTGCTGATCACTGGGACTCTGCACCAGCGTTCCATCTCCGAGCTGGTGCCCAAGTGCCATCCTCTGGGAAGCTTTGAGCAGATGGAAGCTGTGAACATTGCTCAGACTCCTGCCGAGCTCTACAATGCAATCCTGGTGGACACTCCCCTGGGTGAGTGGAGCCCATCAAAACACCTCTCAGCTGTGTGTGGTGGAACAGATGTCCCTTTCTCCCCCAGTCTGACTGGCTCCAGCTAAGCCTAAGTTGTGCTCCCGGAAGACAAAAGCAGTGGGTAATGCACAGCTGTGGCTGTACTGCCTGTGGTGGCTGGGCTTGAGTTCAGGTTTATGCCTGTCCTATGCCAGTTTTTCCTCTGGAGGACCAGCTAGCTCTCTGTACCCTTCAGTCAGTGTCCAGGGCAGCACGCTGGTAATGCAGCCTGCTGGAGAGTTTGGTTTGTGTGAGCCAGGCCTTGAGCTTCCTTAGTGAAGGGCTGACAGGTCTTCTGCTGGAATGAGTCACTTGGTTTCCAGCACTTTTAGTTGGACCATTGGGTAATTTCCTTAGGCAATTTTTTTAGATATTTACAGAGATCTGCACATGCCCAGTCTTGTTCTGACACTACTAAAATTAGCGCTAGTTAAGTGAAGGCTCTTTATGTAAAAACAAACTAAAGCCAAACAACCACAGCAAAACAAAGAAATCTCTAAAAGCCTTTTAAAACTTATTGTGTAGCAGGATCCCTCACTGAGGTAATCTGTCTCCAACTGAGGTAAACTGTCTCAGGGCCATGGGCTTGTTCAGGAGGCACATAATGCTAAAACCAAGTGTCTTGTGAACAGCTAGTCAAACAGATATTCTCTAAAGATAGAAGGTGTAGGAATTGGTTCTGGAGAAAATATGGTAGTCTTTCTGCAGGAGTAGGGGAGGTAGTCACAGGTGACTTGCAAGTTTAGCCTATGTGGGCAAAAATGTAATGAGATATGCCTGACTCAGTGATTAATCATTCTTTTGGGGTTGCTAGAAGGAACAAAACACTCTAAGTCATCATATTGTCTTTGATAGAAATCGTTGGTTTTGGAACTGAAAGTGCTTTTGCAAATGCTCTTTGTAATCATAGGGCAAGTGAAGTAGTTGTCATGGAAAAATGACTTGTGCCCAGGAATGGAGGGAAGGCATGTCTCAAGAGATCTGGGTTGCAAGGCAGGGCAACAGCGCAGCAGGAGATCTGAGCCCACTGTAGGGATGATATGTGGGAAGAAAATCCTCCTCATAAGTAAGTGGGAACCTTCCCATTTTGGCAATAAGATAGAACAGAGTATTTCAGAGATATTAGCTCTCAGAGACCTTAAAGCTTCCAGCAGTGCATGGAGTGAAAATGGCCTGTGTCAATGGGGAGGTGGCTCTGGAGAACCCAGCTGGGAGTCGAGGGTCTTTGCCTCTTCCATTCCTGTACTTGTACATGAGTCCATTTTGCCTGTTTCTGCCCTGGCTGGGCTGACTTCTTCTCCAGACCTTTGCCCTGGCCATGCCCTTGGGGCTGTGTACCAACCATTGTGGCATTTCTTCAACAGGGGAACATGGGGAGTAGCTGTGTTGCCTAAACAAGCAGGCATGCAGGCTCCAGTTGTTTAACTTGCACTCTTTCCAGTGACCACACGCAAAGAAACAGCAGCTCTATCTCCTAAAAGTACTTGTAGCTACGTGGCTTGGTGGGAATGCCTAACCCCAAATGGCTTTCATAGGTTAGCAGGGCAAAATAAGACTTGCTGTGGGCCTAATTTGGGATATTAGAGGGCCAAGAACTGAAATAGCTGTGTACTCATTCCTCTGCTACTTTGAGGTAGCCACTGCTTAGCGATCCAGGCTGGCCAGCGGGTCCTGCAGTAAAAACCAGTCCTGGCACACTCTGTTTGCATTTTTGCCAACTGTGCTCCCCCGGCCACGTGGCACTGGGCTCTGGTGCTGTTGCAGAGGAACTTCTGCAGGGGTTTAAGCCCTGTGCAGGGCCCTCCAGACCCACAGCTGCTGTCCCTGCCAGGCAGCTCGTGCTCTGGAAGAACAGAGGTGTGAGCCTGCACCACACCTGCATTGCACAGAGCAGAGCACTGGTTCTCAGCACGAGTGCAGTGTCCAGGACCCACAGCTGGATCTATAAGCTGAGGCAGATCACATTGCTCTTTGTAGCAAATTCAGCAAAGTTGGTTGCTGAGTGAGAGTTAAAGAAGTCATAAAGTCCTGCCACTGGGTTTTATTGTACCACTTGCTTGGAAGCAAGAGCACGACAGCATTACATTACACTGAGACTCATCTTTCTCTGCAGCTTGCAGCATCCTGCATTCAGTCTGAAGTCTGTGTTCTTTAGGTGGCAACAACTTCTCCAGCTCCCTCCCAGAGATACTCTGGCAAAGTATGTAGGGCTGAGCATTCTACCAAACTGGGAACAGTGTGGGGTTTGCTTATTTTTAAATACAGACTGCTCTGTCACTGATGCTGGGGCCCAGAGCTGAGAATTAATGCTGGGAATAGGTTGTTAGCCAAATCATAGGACTAAGGGGTCAACAAAGACTTTCATGTGAGAACCCCAAAAATTATTATGGCCTAGGGAACCATGGTGGAGCCTGAGGTTTTGAGTCATGGCAGTTTGGTGGCCGCTGAAGGTAAGGGTCAGGCCTAGGAGGGACAAGCTCAACACAGGGTGTGCTTCTGCCTGGTGCCATTGAGGAGTCTGGAAGGTGCCGAGCATGGATCTGGTTAGGGCAGTGCTAACTCTGTCTGTGGCTCTGTTTCAGCTGCTTTCTTTCAAGACTGCATATCGGAACAGGACCTGGATGAAATGAACATTGAAATCATTCGAAACACGCTGTATAAGGTAAATGAGTCTCTGGGAAGGGAAAGAGATGTTAACTTCCCTGTTTATTCCAGGAGCTCCAACCTAGGCTGCCTTTCTTCAGGCAAAGATAAGAGGATGTTTTTCTCTTGGAGTAGATGTAAAAATACTTCTGCTTTCTCACTATTTTTCTTCCCTGGAGTGGTGATTGAACATGGCCAAGAGTTAGTTGCATGCATTGGAAAGTAAAGATAGTGCTTTGGGGGGGCCTGACATCCAATCACGCAGCTCTGCTGAGGCAGGGCAGCAGGACTAGGCAGAGTGGGTTTTTTTTGGAACTGTCAAGAGTCTGTGCAGGAGATTTTGCCTTTGACTGAATTTGCTCAGGCCCCAGGCAGGCAGGAGAACTCACTGCATGGGTTCAGACGTGTCGTTGGCTGCATTCATAATGACTACATCTGAGGCTTGGTTGAAGGACTCTCACAGGCTTGGCTCCCTGTCTGGAGCCCTTTCAGAAGACCCTCCAACAGTCTGCTCAAGCCTTGCATGGCTGTGGTTGGGTGCTCTTGGTAGATGATGTAAAAGGTGCAAGGTAGGGGGGGGAGAGAGTATTGGCACAGGGCTGTGGAGGGGCTGAGGATCTCCTTGTCCTGAGCTGTCATCTCCTCTACAGGCCCCATCTGGTTTTAGCTGGCAGTGTCAAAGCATGTGTTTATGTGCAGGCTGTGGCTATCGCTCCATCTCGACTCTCTGCATCAAGGGTGGGATGCAGATTGTATCTGTCAACCTTGTTTTGGCTGGTCACAGCCAGCCTGCAGTCACTGTGACCTCTGCTTCCCAAGAAAGCCGTGGCCTGTTTGGAGAGGCAGGGAGCAGGTCAGGCATGAAGGGAAGAAGGCAAAGGGAGGGGAGAAGGAGTGGCATGTCAGCAGTCATGCCCAGCTGCCTGTGGCCTCTGGCATGTACTGGCCTTTGCTGTAACAGGCAGGGATGGCTGTGTGCATAAACACCCACAGCAGTGCAGGGCACAGGTCTCTCTGTTGAGGTGAGGCAGGAGGGGAAAGACAGGGAGCAGACCAAGCACAGGGAAAACAGGTTGGGAAGGAGGTGCGGGGGCATCTCCTTGGGTCCCGGCTGCCACATCCTTTCCCATCTCCTCTTTGATACTGCTTTGCATTCTGCTCTTCCTACCCCTAAATGGAAGTATAAGTGCCTGGTATCCCTTAGTGTGTGTTGGGACTGGTTCTTGCTAAAGAGCAGCCCCTGGGGAACACAGGGGCTCCATCCATAACAAACCACAGGGCTGCAGGGCTGGAAAAGGTGACTGCTGCTTACGGTCTCTCATGTGAAGCCACCTCTCTCCCCAAGGACTGGAAAATGTGTAATACAATGCAAATGAGAGAAATAAAATCAGGTGTGAAATCTGCTGAGAGCTGCTCCAAGAAACAGGCGGGTGCCTGGGTTGGATGTCTGTGTCCGTGAGCAGTTGGCATGGGAAGGGGAAATGCCACCTCCCAGACATACTGGAGGTTTTTTGAAGGAATCTCTGAGTATGTTGACAGAAGGTTTGAGGAGGATTTAGAGGAGGAAAACCATTACAAAGGTTTCTTGTTAGCAGTGGCAAGTGAGAAGGTTCTCAATGGAAATATGGTTAAGATGGGGAGCAGAGGTTGAAAGTGCTCAGTGCTGAGGGTGGTCAGCAGCCGAGTCCTGCACTGAAGGTGTCCTGGCATTGTTACCTCCAGTGCTTACTCCCTCTGTTCTGCCTCTTCAATGGATATGTTGAAGTGAAGCTGACTGACTGTTGGCCTCTTTCTGATGACCTTCTTATAGGAACCAACTGAAGGAGCTTTGTGACTGGACAGTAAAATAAAGCAGAACTAATGTGGGTAAATGTGGAGTGATGTATGAGAGAGGCAAGGAGGTAATGCTAACTTGTGCTTGTACAGTGAGGGTCTCCTTGTTCCTTCCTAGTGCTAAATGAAATCCTGGGTAGTGATTGACCTAAGCAAGTGTCTCTCTACAAGGTAACATGTTCCTAACAGTAGAAAAGAACTGCACAAATATCACTGTGCTACTGCTTCCATCTGTAAAGTTTTGACATGGGCACTGTCTCGTTCCTCTCATCTGTGAGCATGAACAGCAGAACAGGAGAAGGTGCTAGGGAGGACTCTATTTAAAGGCTTGGGTATGATGACTTCTCTATGGAAAACTACAGAAAAAGTCTAGGATTCCTCACCTGGAAAAGGAAGGGATCCCAGCTGTGGTGGTATCCACAGATAATGTTGGAAAAGTCAGTGTGGATTAGCAGGCCACAGGTCTTCCTGTAGGCTGGATTTGACAACCAATGAGGCTGGCAGGAGGCAGAGGGGATGGGTTCATGGAAGTGAAAGTCCATTAAGGATCATTAAATGCAAAGAAACCCCCGTTCCTGGGATAAGGGCTTCAGGACACTGGAGAGTTTCTGTAAGTTGCTGTCACTGGCAGGGCACCCAGTGCAGCTGCTTTACTGTGTTCCCATGGTGTCTGTGGGACTGGATCCTCTGCTGCATATTTGAGTACACCTGGTTTTGCTTCTAAAGCCTTAGGTTTGTGTGTGAACTTTGATAAGGGCAGAGGTAGTGACTGAACGTCGTACCCACGTTCCCTCTCCTGTCAGCTGGAAAGTCTGTTATCCATGTCCCTATTCCTGTGGTAACTGCAGACCAGTGCTCTCCTCCACCTGAGCAGTGGCAACTGCTGGAGAGGATGTTTCTTTGATGTGTGATGCTCACCCCAGTCCTCTCCTATTGCACTGTGTGGTAACAAATATTTACAGAACACAGTAATCCAGGTGCTTTCCTAGTGCTGAGGGTGCCCAACACGTGCATTCTTGGTCCGTTTTCAGTCCGGGAATTGTTGTGGCGAATCGGAGATTTGTGATGTCTCAGCATCATTTTGTTCCATCCCTTAGAAGAGACTCTGGTTGCAGCTCTCTGCCCGGGGAAGTGCTTTATCACACAATCACTTCTTCTGAGAATGTTTTTGCTGAACAGTACTTTTAGCCATGGACAGTCTTCCTAGGCTCCCCCTGGGACACACAGTCATCTTCCAGCTGGATTGTGGTACATCTCCACAAAGGATTACGTTTCCTGGAGGCAGCGTAGCTGTCCCTGGCCTCATGTTTTCTGCAGGGCTCCAGTTGGGATGGAGACCAAGAGACCGCAGTGTGAAAAGAGAATCAGAGGGAATGGCTGGTTTCTTTCACAGATGTCCTGTCTCATCTCCTGACTCTGCTTACACAGCGGTACTTTCTGAGTGTAGGTCTTGCAGCTATGGTTGTGTGGCTTGGCATGTTTGTGGAGGCCAGAGCAGGGTCAGGAAACCACGTGAGGCTTCAGTAAATGAGTTAGATGATTCAAAGGAGAAAAATAGGCTTTTGCCTTGCTGCCTGGGGATCTTGCCCACAGTAAGCTCATGCAGTCACTTGAACGAACCCAACCACAACCTTTCATGTTTGCAGCTCCTGGGGAAGCACTGTCCTTGTGTGGGCAAGTTCACACAGGGCCAGAGTTCCTGTGCTGTGTTAGAGAGCATCGGGGATCCTCCCTGCTTGCTTCCTGTCCTCTGCTGAACAGCCCTATGGGGCAGTACATGAAGCTGTGTAGCAGAGTGCTCATCTGCCCTCTCTCTTCCAGGCTTACCTGGAGTCCTTCTACAAGTTCTGCAAGACACTGGGAGGTACCACAGCAGATGCCATGTGCCCAATCCTGGAGGTAGGTCTGGAAACTCCCATAGCTGGAATGGGATTGCAGTGATGTTCACTGCTCTCTGCTCAGGCCCAGCTTGCCTGCCAGCATTAAGGATGCTCAAGATACTCTTCAGCAACCCCATTTCCACTCTGCCTGCTCACTGGGAGACCTGGGGAACACTGCCTGTACATAACTTTGGTTCCCCAGGCCTGATCTTGCCAGCTGCTGACACATTTGTTGCCTTTGTGGCAACATCTTCATCCTCCTGTGGATAACGAGCAGGAGAGCAACCAGAGCTGTTCAGGGCACAGGCTGTCTCCACGCCAAGGCTGGCTGTGGGATGTGCAGGGCTCAGGAGCAGTAGGTGAAACACACTTCTTGACTTGGGCAGGATTTGGCTTGTGCCTGGGACAGGGATTTCCTCACCTGACTGCTCCCCAGGCATCATCTACTGGGCATACTGGGATCCTGCACGTGTAGTCTGCCCTGGCTGAGCGCTGGAGAGCTGTGCACATCCTGGCAGGCTCCTCGTGCTGCCCTCTGATGTGCTCTGTGCAGAGCAGCCGTGGTATCTGCTGGCCTCTGGTAAGGATGCTGCATCCCAAGCTGAACCTCTCTCTCTTGCCCCGCAGTTTGAAGCTGACCGGAGGGCCTTCATTATCACCATCAACTCCTTTGGGACTGAGCTGTCCAAGGAGGACCGAGCCAAGCTGTTCCCACACTGTGGCAAGCTCTACCCTGAGGGCCTGGCTCAGTTGGCCAGAGCAGATGACTACGAGCAAGTCAAAAACGTTGCTGACTACTACCCTGTGAGTGCTCTGGGGTGAGGGCCATGGGGGCTGGTACAAGGACCTGATCTGGATCAGAGCTTCTCAGGGATCTGGGGGAACTTGTGGATTGACAGCCTGGGGAGAGGGGTTCCTGTCTTCTGCTGCTGCTGTTGGTCGTGTTCTCTGCTTGGCCAAGTCAGACTTGGCTTTCCTGGGATGCTGTTGGCTTGTCAGTCATGGCTGTTGTTCCAGTGGTGACTGGGAGACTGTGCCCTGTCCCAGGGTGTGGGGACTGCCCTCACCACCAAACCCTTGAGGTGCTGGTGTGGCAATAATGACACACTCTCCTTGCCTGGTTTGGGAGTTGAAATGTGTCTTCAGTAAGAAGTGGTGTGCCCCATCTCCAGCCCTGAGCTCTGCTTCGGTCGCAGGGGAGACAGTGACCCAGGAGCACACACTTGGATGTGTCTGTGTTCCTCAAGCTGCTCTTGTGCAGGCTGGGCACCTGTTTGGAGTCAGAAAGCTCAGTGTCCCCTTATTGAGCAGCCAGGGCATGCACCAGAGTGTGTGGGCACAGGGGCCTGGCCCAGGCACTCCAATCTGTACATGGAGGCACTGTACCTGATGCCCCCTTCCTGCAGGCTCTAAGTGACAATACGGCTTCTTCAAAGGACTCTTGGCTTCTCTGTCCTCTGCTGACTCGACAGGGCAGCCTGTCTGACACAGGAGGTCCCCAAGTGCTGCTAGGCTTGGGTATGGGATATATCCTCATGTAATGCCTTCCTGCAGGAGTACAAGCTGCTCTTTGAAGGGGCTGGCAGCAACCCTGGGGACAAAACCCTTGAAGACCGGTTCTTTGAGCACGAGGTGAGTGACACCCGAGGTGCTTCTTGGCATGTGCCATTTGCAAAGCTCAGGGTGGCAGCAAGCTGGTGTGCTGCCCTGTTAGCAGTGCTGTGGATGGACATGGTTTGGGGGAAGGAAAAACACGCTTGCCCTCTGCTCCTGCATGGCAATGGAGGCCCAGCATGCTCAGAAGGTTTTCTCACCCAGACAGATTAGAGCACGTTTCGGACTGCTTGTGGATATTTGGTCCATTGGTAATAAAGTCAGAGTTTAACTACGTGGGAAAGGAAGATTTTCACGGTACCTGAGGGTATAAATATTTCCCCCTTCAGTGTCAGAGCCTGTCCTGAGCCCTGTGCTGTAGGTTGGAGCTGTCCTGAGGACCTAGAGAGATGCAGAGCAGGATACCTGTACTGAGCCTTCCAGCCCGCTGGGAAGTCATGGGCCCTCCCAAGCGGGTCCACGCTTACCTTGAGCAGCTCCTCCCATCTGAGGTGGACAAGTGACATGTCCTCCTTTGGGCTTTCCCCAGGTGAAGCTGAACAAGCTGGCCTTTCTCAACCAGTTCCACTTTGGAGTGTTCTACGCCTTTGTGAAGCTGAAGGAGCAGGAGTGCCGCAACATCGTGTGGATCGCAGAGTGCATCGCCCAGCGGCACAGGACCAAGATCGACAACTACATTCCCATCTTCTAACCCTGCTCTGCTCCTGCCCGACCCTCCCGCCCCTGGAGTCTGGAGGGACCCCCGTCTAACTCCCTGAGTTGTCCCTTGCCCAGACTCCAGGGTTGTCCCATCTGTGGAACTGGATCAGATGAGGAAACTGTATAGTTGCTAGTTAAATTATTCACGAGCTGAAGTTTGAGTTGTGTGTGCTGTGAGGCGTCCGGAGGGACCAGTGGCCCAGGGGTGGCCCTGTGCAGCAGGAGGGACACCTGCTGTTGTGTGTCCAGTGGTCCAAGTGTTCCTGTACTAATTGCTGTGTACGCTTACGCTCTCAGAGCGAGCATGAGCTGGGGGAGGGCTGCCTCCAAGGGGGTCCCACCACTGCAGAGGGACGGGGCAGGTCTGCCATGGCTGGGGGTCCTCTCTCAGTGCTCTGCACGCCTCCTACTCAGTGTTGTTCCTGTGAGATGTAGTTTGAGTGTGGTTTGTAGCGTAGCCCTTGCTGCTGTGCAATCCCTGCATCCCCTTGTAGCTAACCCTGACCTGGGAGGGACTGAGCAGCCCTAGCCAAGACTGGGACAGAGCCTGTGGGAACGTGAGGGCAGAGCCAGAGGGCTTGTGGAACACACTCCTCCCACTCTGGCAGCGTTTGCACTCGTGCAGCCTTGCTGTGTTTGCAGAAGCAGCTCTCATCAGTCTCCCTGCTGCCCTGGACAGAGTTCCGTAAGTTGGCTGAGAGACTCAGAGCTCACAGTTTACTGTCACAACCATGCAAGAGCCAGGGCTCTTTTGGGCTCTGCAGATGCTGATGGACCCCTGCACCTCCTCAGGGCAGACATCCAGGCTCCTCAGCTGTGGAGGGCAGGCTGGCAGTGCCATGGAGCTGTACAGCACAGCTGGCTGTGGGACAGAGCAGCCCTTGGTCACCCTGGTGAGGGCAGATATGTCCCAGGCCCTGTCTGTCCATGGCCTGGGCTGGGAGCCAAGCCCTGGGCATGGTGTGGGCAGCCCTGTTCCTTGCTGCTCTGTCCTGGCTAGGTCCCGCTGGCATTCAAGTTCTGGGAGATGTGCTATGGCAGCAGAGGAGCCTTGCTGGTGGGAAACACTCTGCTTGCTGCTGTGGGGAGGGATCAGTGGAGAGCGGCTCTGTCCCAGCTTGTGCTGTGGTCACCTCTGCAGTTTGTTTTCCTGTGATCCCCTCCTCTCTACATCAATAAATATCTGCCTACTGCACTGTGCTCTCCTGCTTACTTGGGCACCTGCTCCCACAGCCCCAGGCAGAGCCTCCATCAGCCACAGGGCCTCTTCCCCAGGGAATCTCATAGTTGTGGTAGCGGAGCCTCGTGTGGCTCCTGCGTGACTTGGGACACTTGTTTCTTCCACAGGCAAGGTGGTCTTAGCCCCCCGTGGGGCCCAGGGCAGTGCCTGGTCTGTGGGTGCAGCTGGGTGCTGAGCTAAAGGGGGGCCTGAGGGCTGCACCCTTAGGGCCCTGCGTGGCTCATCACCCTGCGTGGGGCTGTCCATGTGTGGCACTGTCACCCCTTCTGTCCTTGCCCCAGCAGGATCACAGCGTTGGAGCAAAGCAAAAGGAAGCCTTTGGGGTAGGGTTGGGGAAGAGCAGGGAGTGGGCACAAGCCCTTCCTGGCAGACTGACCCCTTTCCTGGGACTCCCATGGCTCCTGCCACAGTGCCCAGCGCGGTGCCAGCCGTGACCCAGCTGAGCTCTGCCCACGGCCAGGGCATCCCTGACCAGCATCACAGCGCTGCACTGCGGAAGGAGACAGACAGAACCTGCTGGAATATCAAGAACGGCTTTATTTAAAAAGTGACAATCACGTGGTTCATCTCGTGAAGAGCTCTGCAGCACTGGCAGCCCGGCCTCGGCCCCTGCGCTCGCCGGGAGCACGTGGAGTGTGTAAGGAGTTGGCAGGGAGGCAGCAGCCACAGGGTCCCAGCCCTGACCCAGCCGAGAGGTGACAGAGACGAACAGCTCTGAGAGCAGTAAGGAAGATGGTGGGTAGCTGAGGAAACACCTGAGGTACATCCCAGCCTGTGGTGCGGAGCTGCTGAGTCAGGCAGGGATGGGCCCCTTGGAGGATGCACGGTTAGAAAAAATACAAAAACCAAGGTCTCTAGAAAATGTTGATTCTCGCACAATAGAAAATAGATCTACCTGATTTTGGAAAGAAATTTGGTTTTTAACGTCTAGTGCTGATTGTTCCCCCCCCCCTACCCCGGTGCGGGAGGGCGGTGCCTCTGGCTGCGCACGCGCTCGGGGGCTGCCGTGCCTGGAAATCCCGGGAGAGGCCACGCACGGGCCGAGGTCAGGCCTTCTTCACATCGTTGTGGTGCTCCCGCCGCAGCGCTCGGGGCAGCTTGGGGTTGATGAAGAATCCTTTCAAGAACAAGTCTCGGACAAAATAGGGCAGGTAGCGGTGTATGAAATACATGAGCCCAAGGCCCTGCCCTGGGTAGTAGCGCACGGCTGGGTTGGCAGCCAGGAGCCCGTCCGTGATGCTGTTCACCACCGCGCTCAGGTCCTCCACCGCCACCTTCATGAACTGGATGAACTGGTGGTTGATCTCCTCCACGTAGTCCTCGCCGTAGGCCTGCAGCAGCTCCTGGGGCAGGCTGGCCAACAGCTGCTGCTTCTGCAGGTTCCAGAAGGCTGGGTCGCACGTCGTCCCTGCAAGGACATGGTCCCCCCGTGAGCTGTGTGGCTGCTCCTCCTCCTCCAGCCACCCTGCCAGGGGTGCCGGCAGCCCCAGTCCCCTCCCAGCCTCCTGAGAAGGTCCTGCTGAAACTCCGGCAAAGATCTGCCACAAGGGAAGTGCAGTGGGAGCACTTGGATGGACTCGACCAGGGGTCTTAGACTCTGCCTGCAGTGGGGATGGTGCTACCATAAACGTGGCTGAGCTGCTTTGAGCAGCCCTGGTGCCATAGAATCTGCTGGCAGGACTCAATCCTGACCCCGTTTCCTATCCACCAGAGCCCAGTGGCCACAGGATAGCCACTGTCCCCAGGGAGGTGGCTGGAGATGCTCGGAAGCTGCACCACCATCCTGCACCACCAGCTGCTCCATCTCCTGCCTCCCTGGAATAGCTGCCCTTTGCCTGCAGGCGCAGGCAGCGAACACAAACCCTCTCACCTGTTTTGTAGTAGCCGGGCAGGATGAGGCTGACTTTGACCCCCCAGGGCTGGAGCTCGCTGCGGAAGGTGTCCATGAGCAGGCTGAGGGCTGCCTTTGAGGCCCCATAGGCTGCCAGGCAGGGGAAGGGCATGTCTCCTGGCAGGAGGGAAGGGATGGGTGAGCAGTGCTTAGGCAGATATCTGCATGGCCTGGGGGCAGGCAAGGGCTGGGGTGGGGGTGTCAGGTGGCTTGTGTAGGGTAGGGTTTGATTTGCTGAGAAAACAACTGGAAGTAGATTCAAATTAATGTTTTAATGGGGGAAAAAGAAGTGGGGAGGGAAGAGGAAACTGGTTTTACCTCCCCATCCAGCCAAAGCTTAAGGTCATCATCCCTAGTGGAGGATTAATGTGTTTTAATGTGAAAAAAAACCTGGGGGGAGGGGTGGAAGAGGAGGCTGGTTTTCCCACTCTGGCCAGGGCTGTCGTCCGTGGTGGAGGTGTGTGACAGCTGGGTTTGGGTTGCCTGTGCTGTCTGTAACTAGGCTGCCTGTCCCCAGGCCCCCCCTCCCCATTTCCCTGTGCCTGCTGTGGGGCTCAGCGATACCACCAGCTCATCCTGCGGTGCCTGGTGCCAGTCTGATGCAGCTGGCTGGGAATATGGAGGTGCCCAGGGGGTGGGAGTCACACCACACCACGGGGATGCTCGATTAGGGGTGCCCAGGCTGGAGGGGGGCTGCTCACCTGCGGGGCTGCTGACGGTGACGATGCGGCCGCCGGCGGAGCGGAGCAGGGGCAGCAGCCCCTTGGTGAGCTCCAGGGAGCCAAAGAAATTCACCTCCATGCAGGTGCGAAACTTGCCCAGCGGCGAGAGCTCGGCGTCGGCGATGGTGTCGTTGAAGCCGGCGTTGTTCACCAGGCCCCAGAGTCCTGCAGGGATTTGGCGCTTGAGAAGGTGATCTGAGTGGGGACCCCCACCCCGGGAATCCCAGCTGCTCCCCAGGCTCACGGGGGTCCCACAGGGGAATTGCAGGGTGCCCCAGGACAGCAGAGGCTGTTGGCACAGATGCCTGCAGGGATGCAGCCCACTGTGGGGGCACGTGGAGGCTTGGCGCTGCCATGCTGGCTGCAAGCTGAGGTCCCAGGGAGCTGTGAGGGGTCTTGGGGGGCCGCCAAGGGTTCCTACCTGTGCTGTTGGTGTGGGCCTGGATGTGCTGCAGGACACGCTGGATGTCATCTGGCTTGGTCAGGTCCATCTGCAGCAGCGTCAGCCTCGCCGAGCAGCTCCGGCGCAGCTCCTGGGCACCGGGGCTCTGCAGGTCCAGCACGCTGGCAAACACCCGAAAGCCCATGGTGTCCAAGTGCCGGGCTGTCGCCTGCCCGAAGCCCGAGTCACATCCTGAAAGAGAAAAGAGTCTTGCAGTGGCCAGTGACAGCCCTTGTCTGTCCCCAGCCCCGAGAGACCCCCTAGCTCTGCCTCTCCATCCCCGGGGACCAACCCCAAGGACCGAACCTCCACCCCAGTATCAGTTCCCTTTGCCTGGGGACAACCTCGGCTGTCACCCTGCTGCAGGTCCTCCCCCACCAGGACGTGACCTTGCCCTGGGGCATTCGCAGGTCGGGAGCTGCTGTTTTCTCTCTATTGCGGAAGAAAACATTCCCTTATCTGCAACCCCATCGCCCTGAGCGCCTCCCTGATTGAAGGTGCAGGCAAACCCGCAGGCACCAGCAAGGCACGGGCACAGCCCCGAGCCCCGCAGCGATGCGGGGCGGGAGCCACCAGCCCCCAAAATAGCCTCTGAAAGCTCCATCAAGCACCTTTCAGAGCTGGCATAAGGCTCCGTGGGAGATGCTGCCTTTTGCAGAACGCTTTTCGCCTCTCAGAAATAGTGACCAAGAGGCGGAGCACCCCCTCGCCTGGCTGGGGGATGAGGGGATTAAAAAGTAGGGGGGGTGGAAGGGATTTTGCTCTGCTCCTGCCACCCTGCATCCTTCAGAGGAGCATCTGACCAGCATGTCCCTCTCTGCAGGGCACTGGGTGCTCCATGCCCCATCCCAGCCTCATTTCCTCCATCTCACCTCAAACAGGGGCACCACAGGTGACACTGTCACTTGAAGAGTCACCATCGGGGTGGCTTGGGGGACAGCCCGGGTGGGAACTGGGTGTTGTGGGGCGGTGACAAGGCCGGTGGCCAGGGTGGAGCGGCCGGGATGCAAACAAACAGCGGCAGCAAGGTACAGGCTGTTCCCGGGGCCGATGGCAGCGCTGATAGCTCGGGGAGTGCGGGCCACAACCGCTGCCCAGGCACATTAACCATTAACAGGGCAGCGCTGCAGGGGCAGCCCCATGGCCCTGCACCCTCCTGCCTGGCACCCTTGGGTGCTCCTTAGGACATGCCTGAGAAGGGCCCCTCGCAGGAGCCACCTGGGATGGATGCAGTGGTGGCCCTGGGGACTGTCACCCGACGAGATCCCAACGCCCCTCCCACCATCCTCGGGGGGGCACAGGGACTGGCTGCCCCCCAGCTTCCACACCACCAGGGTGGGATCAGGGCACTTCCAGCTCTTCAGGTGCCAGCTAAGCCATCAGCTCGGCGGCTCTGGGCCGGTCCCCAACTTTAAAGCTTTACTTTATGCTGCGTCAGAAACCCATAATTAAGCCCCTGGCCAGAGGCCAGAGTGATAACACACCCCGGAGGTGCTCAGCTGGCAGGAAGGGGTTGCAGGGACCTCCCTTTCCCACTAAACACCCAACATCCATCATGGACGAGTGCCAGGCTGGCTCAGCATCACCCCTGGCATTGCCCTACATCACCCCTGACACCCCAGTGCCGCAGGGAATGCTGAAGGTGCTGCTCTGGCAGCACCTTCCACCTCTCCTCTCCCCAGGAACAGTTCATGCTGCCAGCAGCCAAACAGATAAGGTGCATTTCACCTTTCCCAGCAGTGCAGGAGAAAACTGCAATAAAGATAAGGTTTAAAAATAAAAGTGCTCGTGGCCCCGGCCTCACCATGATGCAGCTGACAGGACACGGTTACCTGTGCTGCTCCCATGCAGCCAGCAAAAAAAGCTTCCAGTCCAAACATGAAGTTTCCTATCACCAAATGAGCCTCAAAACCCTGGGAAACATCCCCAAAACCTGAGAGAGACAGGTTTGCCAGATTGTTTCGGGCGAGTCTGGCAAGGAGGGAGCAAACACAGCCACGTGCTGTCCAAGCCAGGCAGGATTTGTTTTGCCTTAGAGGAGCAGGGCGGTCAGAGGGTTTGTTTCGGAAGTTCTAATTTATTCACACACACACAAAAAAAACTCCTGGGAGGCTGGCAGGAGGCCCGGGGCCAGGAGGGTGAGGATGCTCTGGTGTTATTTAAGGTCTCCGACGCTGCTCAGCTCCACATCTGCTGTGCTTAGGCCTGGCCAAGAGTGCAGCGAGGGACAATGAAACCCCCGGGCCCATAACACGTGGCCTCAAAGCATGGCAGCTCGCCCAGGGCCATGCTCGCTCCCCATGGCCACCAGCACACGAGCTGCTGGCCACGCTGGAGCTGGCACAGGAGCCGTCACCGCTGGCTCAGCCCCACCGGGATCGCTGGAGCCGGCCAGTCTGTGCGGCCCCGGCGAGGCTGGCGCTGGGCTCGCCGCCCTCCCGGGATGCTGCATCACGAGGAGATGCCGGCGCCAGTTCCTCCCGCCCCAGCTCCCAGCTCGCCAACTGGTTTTGCAGTTGTGCCGGCGGGAGGGACGTGGTCAGACCGAGCACGGGAGAAGCCCAGCACAGGGAGTGCAGCACAGGACAGCAGGTGCCTTGAAACCCCCCATCGCATCCCCACAGATCCTGGGCCAGCAGAGAGAGGCTTTTGCTGCAGCCGGAGCAGAGCAGAGCCTGAGTCCAGTTTGCAAAATCCAGCAGCGCTCCGCAGGCTCGGCAAGCCGGGGCAAACTCCCGCACCAGGGGCCGGATGGCGTTTTGCCGGAGCAGCGGGTCAGCAGCAATTCCTGAGGACTTTGCAGAAGCTCCACACATTGCAGCAGCTCCCCCAGGAGCGGGACACACCAGCCTCCACTGGGACTTTGGCATGACAAGCCCTGGCTTTACTTATCTTGAGCAAGCAAAAAAGTTTGGCCTCCAGCATTGCCATTGGGGTGCCCTCCCAGCCACGCAGGGAGGGCAAAGAGGACTGACCCCACGGCATCGTGCCCTTCTCCAGTGACAGCAGAGCCACCGCAGGGGTTGAGCTGTGCCAGCCTGGCAGCTCCCAGCCCGCCTGCACCACCTGTACTCCCTCACCGACAGGAGCCGGCTGAAGCCACAGCCCCGGTTTGGTGTGGACACATTTGTTTCAGGTGAGTCAGGCACGGCACCGCACTGATGTTTGGCTGCCTCAGGGATTCACCCTGCTCCTGCACCAGCACCAAGGCCCCCACACGCAGGCACTGCTCAAAATCAGCACCGCAGTTCGCGGAGCAGAGACGGGCAATAACACGGCTACAGCCCGGGAGCTGCCAAACCACAACCACCCCCTGCCCCTGCCAGCACGGCACCCGGTGGAGGGCTGGTGGCACAGGTCTGCAGTGCTGCTCATCCCAGTGAAACGTAGGACTGGCTTCCTCTCCCAAGATGTGAGCTGCGAGTCCTCATCCCTGAGCCCTGAGGCGTGCAGCCTCATCCCTGAGCTGTGGAAGTGCAGCCTGTGCACCTTAATCCCAGAGCTCCAAGCTGAGCATCCTCATTGCCAAGCCATGAGCTGTGTACATCCTCACCCCCGAGCCATAAGCTGAACACCCTCATCCCTGAACCACAAGCTATGCATCCTCATCCCTGAACCATACACAGTGGGAAGAGACCAGGGGGACCTGCAAAACCTCAGCAGTGCAAAGCTCAGCTTGGCTGAAGAATTTCCCTGTGGCCGTGAAGCTGCCTAGAGCCTGGTGGGTGCCTGGGCACAGCAGCAGCTCCGTGGAGCTTCTCCACAGCCACCCTGGGACCCCAGTGTGGAAGCTGAAGAGAGGTTGTCCCAGGGCTGAGCATCCCTGAGGTGGAGCAGCTCTACAGGGTTATCGTGGCAGTGTGGGCAGTCACCAGGCACCCGTCCGCAGCATCGCCCCCTCCCAGCTCTGCAGGCCATTGTCTGGGTGCCCCCTGCTGTTCCCCAAATCCCAGGACATCAATCCCACCTCCCACACAGAGCTTTAGGGCTCTGCGTCCCAGCACCCTGGTGCCTCACCAAGATGGAGCTGTCACCACTGTCAGCAGCCTCCCAGCCCTGGGATGGTGCCAGGCTCAAGGACACCATCCACTGGAAGGGAGCTGGGGTGCCAAGGCCAAACGGATTAATATGCTGAGCCTTGTTTTCATAGGCTCAGGCTCAAATCCTGCCTGGGATGCCAAGCTAAACATGGCCTTCTGGCCCTGACAGGATTCACCACGGGATCCATGTTCTCTGGGCACAGGATGGGGTTTATCCAGGCAACACTGCAGGGAGGCTCAGCATGGCACCTGAGCAGGGACTCATCCCAACTCAGCTACTTGGGGATGTTCATCTCTGCTGCACCCTGGGATGGATGGGAAACCCCAGGGTGAGGTGGCACCAAGCAGGGATGATGCCACCAGAGGGGATGGCTGTTCCCAAAAGGGACTTAGGGAGGGGCTACCTGCCCAGTGCAAGTCCAGGCAGGATGAAATGCCCGGCAACATCCTGCATGGGCAGGGCAAGGCCCTGTGGCCAACACCTCCTGGATGCTGCACACATTTGGAGCAAGGAGCGATCAAGGGGTGATGTCAACCCTGAGCGAGAGGGAACAAATTCTTGGCAGGGCACAGGAGAGGTAGGGAGGGGCACAGCAGCTGAGCCATCATGGCCACTCACTGGCCACAGCCTCCCCAGCCAGACATTGGCCACCACCTGGCAGAAGTGAGGTCCTTCCAGGAGAGCAGGGCTGGACAGGGACACCCACAGCCCCTCAAACATTACAGCCAGTGCCATCACCATCCACAGGAACCCCCACCCCAGCCAGTGGCTCTCACAGCATCATGGTATTCCATGTCCTCACTCCCCATGGAGTCCCCTGCCCCAGGAGCAGCCCCCAGGCACAGGCAGATCCATCAGGGCTGGGCTGCTGGTCCTCAGCACCTGAGTTCAGGGAGCCACAAGCCTAATTAAATTAAATCAAGGCCAGGAGATGCCTTCAGGGATGATGCAAATCCCATCCCCAAATTTCCAGCAAGTGGATGATGCAGGAACCCCCACCCAAGCAACCTGCGTGGGCATCTCTACAAAGCCTCATCCTCCTTCCCAAGCAGAACCTGAGCCAAGGAGGGCACACACTGTCCCCCACTCCAGTGGGACCCCCTGCTCCCCCAGGACCCCTCCTGCATGGTACAGTTGGCACAGGCACCTGGATTGGTGATGGCTCCCATAGCCCAGGATAAAAAGCCACATCCACATCCCTCCAGCAGGTCCTATGGGGCACAGCAGGGGTCACACACAGACCCTCAGCCGTCCAGGAAGACCCATGACCACGGCAGAAGGCAGAGCTGGGGATGTCCATCCCCACGGCGGGAACATGGGCGACCTACCCCCTCCCTGTGCCAGGGACAATAACCAGATGGTGTGAATTACAGCAGATTAGCCAAGTGTTCCTGGAGCCTCACACGCCATCCCCCCCACCTGGGAAGTTATCTTCCACTTAACAAACCAAGAGAAGGGGGGAAATCTGATTTTCTGCCTAGACAACCAGTGCAGCCAGGCAGAGATGACGAGGAGCCCCGAGGCCAGTGTGGATGCACCCACAGCTCCTGAATTAAATCCCATTTCTCAGGAACTGGTGCATCAACATTGGGAACCCAATGTCACACAAGCAGCTGAGAGATAAATCAGTGTCGGGAGCCCACCCCAGCACTGTCACTAAAAGCCACCCACATGCCTTATCCCCCACCAAAGCTGTGAGCAGCAGATGCTGCCTGCAACCAGTGGGGCTAATGAAGGCAGGAGCTTGTTAGTGCCCTGGGGCAGCCAGGACAGCAGTGAGCCCAGACACCTCCCCCTGCACAAGGCCAGTGCCTGGTGGGATGCCAAGGATGTTGGATCCCAGAGATAACCCAGCCCTGGCAGGGCAGTAATGCTGCTGCTGGTGAGGAGCGACCCTGGGCTCACAAGCAGGCAGGGTGGAGGAAGTGTCACTGCCAGCACTGCTGCGGTGCTTCGCAGAAAAGGGGCACAGGAATTTCCTGGAACAGCCACGTGCAGCACCTGGGGCTGGACGGCATCTTCTCCACCGAGCGGAGATCCTCTCCCCAAAAGGTGTGGCATGACTGTCACATCAAGGATTTGAGCTTCCCTTGAGCAGGGATGAGCAAGATAAGACAGCAGGGCTGACATCAGCTGGCACAGCGGGTACATCTGAGATAATCTGGGATGGATGGATGTCCCTCCGAGAAGAGGAAGTTGTGAAGAGCTTTGGTGATAACTGGGTTAATAATCACCGTCAGAGGGAACACTGTGAACTGGGAACACAGAGCTGACAAGCTGCTAAAGCCATCCATCAGGAAGAGCTGTCACTGGGAAGGACATCCATGGCCCAGGGACTGCTCGACCAGACCAGTGCCAGTGCCAAGCCAGCACTGCTAACACATCCACCTGGGCTCTTGGACAGGGTGGGAGCCAGGCTGGGGAGCTGGAAAGCTCCACCAGCCACAGCTGGGATGTGGCACTGGAGGTGCTCCCAGGGAACAAGGTGGTGGCAGCAAAGCCCTGGCTGGGGCACCTGCTGGGCTGCTAAAGGGCTCTCCAGGGACTCCGAGCAGGCTGGAGAACCAGCAGCCAAGCCCCATATCCATCTCTCCTCTGTGCTAATGAGCAAGGAGAGGCAGAAGTCATGTCTAAAGTCTGTTACAGGCAGGCCTAAGCCATCCACAAGCAGCTGAAGGGAAGACCAGCTCTTCTACATGGATCACCATGAGCCATCACCACCCTGGGATGTCTCAGGAAAGGTGTTTCTAGCCAGGACAGCAAAGCACCACAGCCACTGCAGGACCAGCAGAACCTCTGGCCATGTGGTGGTGGGTCAGGTCAGCCATAGAACAGCCCCACAGTGCCACCCAGGACAGGGTGCCAACCCCCCCCAGCACTGTGGACAAGTCACAGGTGATGCCAGCAGGGACAAGGCCATGCTGAGACAGTGCTGACCAAAGCAGCGGCCCCAGAGCAAGCCCAGGGGATCCCCATGTTAAGCAGCTCAGAGGCTGTAGCACCACAATAAGGCTCTACCAGTTCAGGGGTATTTTGGTGATGAAATTCTGCTTTGCTTGTAAGGTACCATCTCATCACCCTCCTTGTCACAAGAATAAACTCCCACCACATGCCACAAGCCCAGGCAAGCAGGAAAACTGGTGCAAGCCCTGCCCCTCCCCACATCATGATGGGCTCTGCAGCTGCACCAACTATTTTCTCGGGCAGCTTCCATGTGGAGCTTGGGATTTTTTAAAATTTAAATTTTTTTTTTTAGAAACAGAGCAAAACACTTGAGCCCCCAGGCTCAGAGCTGTACCCCATGCCTACCTCACGCCACACCAGCCCTTTCCATACCCAGTTCAAGGTTTTCCCTCCTCACCCTCCACCTGCAGCTCTTCAGAGTCAGAGTCTGAGCATCATAAGACTGTTTTGGTGCATTGTCCCCAAAATGCATGACGGGGGCCCTCCAGGCTGATGTGCTTGGACACAGTGATGCTGACCCAGGCACTGCAGCACCCACATGTGCCCTTCAGCTTAGGCAGAGCCCAGCACACCGGCTGAAGCAGGGGCAAAAGTCACCACAGGATGGCTGCACAGCCCAGGTTAGAGCTTATCCCCACCTGGTAACCAGGATCCTGGAGAGGAAGAAGCATTGGTCACAGTGGGTACTCAGAGAGGGGTGAGGCCCTGGCACAGGTTGCCCAAAGAAGCTGTGGTTACCCCATCCCTGGAAGTGTTCAAGGCCAGACTGGACAGCTCTTGGAGTAACCCAGGATAGTGCCAGGTGTCCCTGCCCACGGCAGGGGTTTGGAACGAGATGGTCTCTCAGGTCCTTTCCAACCCAAACCATTCACAGATTCTACGATTCTGAGAGGCCAGACATTCAAAGCCACCACAGAAGAAACCAGGGCAGGCACCTCAGCTCACCAGCCCGTCCCTCCTCTCCATTCCCAGCCTGCCTGGGAGTCACCCACCATCTGGCTCCACAGGGTCAACCACCCAGCAAGAGGAAGCGCCGCCACAAAGCCTGTAAAGCCAAAAACTGCTTTTCAAGATTACAGCCTTAGAGCCAGCAAATCCCAGGACAGCAGCATGTGTGACAGGGAAGCCAGCTCCCAAGGGGGAAGCTGATAAAGCTCAAGGGCTGGCAGCTCTCCAGGGGAGAAGGAAGCAGAAGTGATATGTTGCACATGGAAGCACTCACGAGCTGGGACAGAAGAACGGGGACTGGATACGGTGCATGTGCCACAGTAGCCAGGGGGGAGTGGAGAAGGGAGTAACAGACATATGCTGGGGAGGTTAAAAATAGAAGGTCCCAAATTATACCTACAGCAATGCACTGGCAGCATGAGGGCAACAGTCTGGGGCATTTCCCACCTCATCATAGGGTGGGATCATTCACTTCCAACCACCCTTTCACCAGCCCAGGTTGCTCCAAGCCCCATCCAGTCTGGCCTTGGGAGCTCCACAGCAATACCTCAGATATATTATTGCATGAGGGGCATCAGGTGAAGAGGTACAAAAGCCCTGCAGCCTTTCCTCCTAGGAAAAAAGCCCTCCAGCTAGAGCTTTAGGGCAGCACTGAAAGAAGACTATGGTGAGAAAGCAAATGCTTGCCCAGGTTTGGTGGAAACACCTCGAAGAGCCCCCTCACCGTATCCTTGCTCAAACAAAACCCTGGCTGGGCAAGCCCAGCACCCCTGTGCTACCCGTAGTGAAAGCAGCAACGGCTCTTCTGTAACCAGATCCCAGCTGGAGGGGAGCTAGACTCAACAGTGGGTAACACAATCCCAGACCTCATTAAAGATGTGCTGCTCATTGGACTAGAGGGCAGCAACTGCCTACACTTCTCTCCTTCCGAAAGCATCCGTTCCCATCTGACAATCTCATTTCGGCAGGGAAGTCTCTGCTTTGTTGCTCTCATGTCCCCGCGTAACCCCGAGGGCTAATCAAGCCAGCTTGGGTTTCTCTACCAGCTCTGGTCTCCCACAGTATGAAACCTCAATGCACTTTTCCTCCTAATTAGCTGTGCTCATCGTTTTTGGTTAACGGTGATAAAAAACCCCACCCCGACAGGTCTGTGTCATGAGCGGGCTTTGAAAGGGCTTATTTTATAGCTAAGTGAGAAAAAGCTGAGCTTATCTAACCACATGCCTCTGGTGGGCAGGGGTAGGTGTCTATTTCTGAAGAAACCTCAGAAGGGGAAGAAGAGTCCTAAATCCACGGAGGGCTGCTGACAAAGCGGGGGGAAAGCTTCAACCCTGGAGAAAACAGCTTTCCTGCTCTGCTCCCAAACACCCAGCAGCAAAAGGGTGTTTGATTTTGGTCCTGTCCCACCCCTCAGCTTGGAGGGAGCAGTTGTCTCTGCTGTTAATTTTTAATAGATTCTGGAAAAATCAGAGCAATTTCAGGGAAATAAGCTGGTTTTCAGGCTGCACACATAGAATCATGGAATGGTTTGGGTTGGCAGGGACCTTAAAGATCACCCAGTTCCAAGCCCCCCTCAGCTGAGCCAGGGGAAAGACCCCGGGCACCTCTGAGCTGGCTCACTGGCTCCAGAAGCAGTGTGGAAGTCACCTGTGGAGAACTCCAGCACCTTTGCATGAAGCTTTTCTCACAGTGAGGCTGCTGGCGGGCTCAGCACCAAACACAGGCAGTGCTCCAGCCATGCCCTGGCACAGAGGTGCCCATCCCAGAGCCAGTCCCAAAGCCTTGACCCCGCACCCCCAGCATCTCTCAATCACATTTTTAGCTGGAAAATAGATCTAAGATAACACCAAAGTCCAGACGGGAGCGATGCTGCTCTTTTACCGCGGACAGTCATTTACCTTCGCAGCAGAAAGCCACAGAGTCCCAACATCTGGATTGAATCACTCTGTCCTGCTGCAGTCACCAGATGCTTCAACATCTGTGGAGTCCATGGGAAATGCTGAAGTGCCGCTTGGCTGTGATCAAGTTGCAAAACCTCTGTTAACCTTGAACATGATCTGAAGCTCTGACCCATTTCAGATTGTTAATGGGGCATGCGATTGTAACGAGAGCACCTCACCAGGAAAACCACACTTCCCCTGCAGCAGGAAGGAGAAGAGAGGAGAACAGGGCTGGTTTGGGTCTGGGCAGCCTGACCTGCCAACCAGTTATGCTCACAGAGATGATTTGTGGAAAGACAGACCAATGTGCAGGTGCTCCTGGCTGCACCAAGGAGGAGCAAGGATGCAGGAGACCCAAATTATCTCCATCGGGCAGCCGTCCTGATGTTTTGGGTTATTTCAGAGCTAATTCAGGTGCAACCATCACAGACAGAGCAACAATTCACTAGTTCCAACTTCTCATCCAACTGAAGTGTAGGGACCGATGCCTTGTAACACAGCTCCTGTCATCTCTCTGTCCTGGCAAAGCCCTGCAGACAGGCAGGGTCTATGGGCTGGTTTGCCTTCAGCCTTTTCCAAGGATCTGCAGTAAATTGGGCAGTTGGCCACTGTCCAAAGAGCCACCCCAAGCAGTCACACATGGCAGAGCTACACAACAGCAAGAGGCTTGCACTGCTCCAGCTGCACAGCAGAGCCCCGGGATGCTCCCTGCCATCCCCCCACCACCCCCAGGCACTACAACCTGTGTTGGGTGGTTTGCTTGGACTCACCAAATTTCACAGGCATCCACTAAGACCACAGGGACCAAACGATGGTCTAGGCTCACATCAAAACCAAGGCAGGCAAAGCCAAACCTTGCACTGAAGTGCTGCCAGCCTGGATCTGGAGGGGCCAAGCAATGGCAGCTCATCACCTCCCTCCAAGGCTGCTCTTGCACAGGCTCTGCTTTTTCTGTCAATTCCCAATGGGAAGGAGCAGGGGATACAAGACTGCTCCTCTTTGCTCACAAACTTTGAGGAGTCCAGTGGCCCTGAGGACACTCAACAGTGCTGTTTCAGGTTTGGGAAGGGGGAAGCACATACAGAAGGCAGCCCTTGGATGCCCAGAGCAAGGCAGCTCCCAGTGAGTCACTGGCACCACACAGACCCACAGGTGCCAACCAGCAGCATCAGCACCCCGGGGTGCCCTGTCACACACCATGGAGAGGGATGCTGAGTGTTTGCTGCCTTGCAGCTTCCTCGTGCTGGATCAGCCTCAGGTCAGGTCAGGCAGCTGCCTGTACCCAGCCTGCCCACACCACAGGTGTGTTGGGGTCCCTCCAGCTTCCCACGTTTGGTCAAAGCCTGTGCCAAGTGTGGGTTCATTTTAAGGCAGGGTCGGGCTCGGGGCTGGCTGAGGTCAGCACACCAAGGGAGGCACGGAGATGGCTGCTGCCTCCCTCCCATCCCAGGCTGGAGCAGCTGATCTCCCCTCCTCATCCCCACCATCCTCCTGGGGCTGACCTCTCCCAGCCCCCGCTGCACAGGGGGGCATCTGCTCCCTGCAAACAGCTGTGACCTCCTCTAGGAAGACAGGATTAACGCTTTCCTCACTCCTGCCCCCAGCCAGGCTGCACCCACCGGAGCCATGCTCTAGGAGATGGACCACTGGGATGCAGAACAAGAGCCCCAAGGTCGCAGTCCCAGACAAACACATCCCTGCAGGGACTAGCAGCCACCTACTTCTGCTAGCCCAGGGGACACACCATGGGAGAGCACAGCATTTCTTGCTCCCCTCTGGCAGCTGCCCATCCGTGCTCCAGCCAAGCCCCAGCCCCACGTGCAACGGCCGAAATGCAAACCTGCAACAGATGGGAAACGCCACAACTTTCCAGTCCCTGCTGCTACCACAGGGTCAGCAGCTTCGCTCTGCAGCAGCTCCACAGCTGCTCAGCTATTTTCCCACTGAGCTGCACAGTTAGTTTTCCTTCACCCCCTCCCATAAACTAAGTTTTATTTAGCCAGCAATGTCCGGACTAGCACATGGAGCTGGAGCATCACATGCAGAGCTCAACTTGGGGTTGTTCCCAGGGAGAGTGGGCAGCTGGAAGAGCTGGGACACATGGACTGGGAGATAAAACACCACCATAGCCACATTTCCTCGCTCCAGATAAGCATCACTGAACCTTCTGCAGGATTAAGACAGCAGCCAAGAAGGAAATGCTGCCCAAAGCTTTTCAGGCTCAGGCTTGCAGTACTCCACAGCTGGCATCAGGAGGGACTTTGTGGCATTTCTCAGTTGACCTGCAGGGTCCAGCACGACACACAATGTGGCAGAACCTCTGTCCCTGGCTTTACACACCTTCACCAATGCCCAGCATCCCTAGACACCCAACTCCATATTGCTCACTCTGCCGGGCTTTGCTTCCCATTGGCAAGAGGAAGAAGGCCAGAGCTGATCCTCCCAGGCTGTTCCCTCAGGAGACACCAGCAGTGACACCGGCAGCGACACCAGCAGCCACTCAATACCCAGTTGCCAGGAGGTGTCTGGAATTAATCCGCAAAAGAATCAGGCTAATTACCATGCAAATACTCAAGCGAGGGATGCCATCCCCAGCAGAGCAGCCCTCACATCTGCCCCTTGGCAGGCACCTGATGGAGCAGCAGTACGGAAACGCCGATCCCGCACCGCGGGCTGCGCCTCGAACCTGTAAAACCACAAAGTATTTACAGCCAAGAGCAAACACACCAGAACTGCAGAGGTGTCACCTCAACGCACCGGGGTAAGAACACCTTGTTCCAGCCACTGACTCACTAATTATACAGGCAATGCCAGAGAGCCAGGGCTGCCAGAGCCGGTGTGCCACAGGGCACCTGTGAGTGCATGGCTATCAGACATGTCCTCCCCAGGCAGCCCTGCCCCGACAGGGCTTTGACCTTCACTCAGTTGAATCATTCATTCATCCGCCGCCTCGCTCCTCCAATCTTCTTCCTCCAGAGAGGCTTCCCTGCACTTCCCACCAGTGCCACAAAGCCCTTCAAGCTGGAAGGGGGACTCATCTCTTGCTTCAGTTTTTTAGGAAACGTGTAAACCCCCTTCTCCAACTTGGGAGTCTCCAAGCCCAGCCCAGGCGTTCCCACCAGGATGCAGGCTCCCGTCCTTGGGAGCACCGCCAAGGTTGCACCCACAAGTTTCCCTCTCCTCTGCATCCATGCAGAGCCAGCAGCACCTTCCGGGCACACCTGCAGCAACAACCACCCCAGCTCCAGCGCCTCCTCCTCACCCTGCCCACTGCCATCGCCTCACAGCAAAGCACTGCTGAGCCCAGCTCTCTTCATCATCCTCCAGTTCCGCTGCCAGGCGGAAGGAGTGGGGAAAGGATTTGTATACCAAGATATCCTAAAGAGATTCAGCACCAAGCCAGAGCTGTGCAAAGCCTGGGAGCACAGCACATTCCCTGTAGAGCCACCTTCGCCACAGAGGAGCTCTGGGGCCAGGCAGCCCAAAGAAGAGGCAGGCAGCGGTTGGGCAGCATTTCCCAAGGACACCCATGGAGCAGGGGAACAGCCTTACTTGCTCCCAGCAGCTCCCAGGACAGAGCTCTGGATGAAGCAGTGATGCTCAGCCCTGGGTAGCCAGCTCTGTTGCAGCCTCTAGAGATGCCATGAGTAGCTTTCCAAGAACAAGTACAGCTTCAGAGGGGAGGGGAGGAGAGGGCAGCCTTTGGGCCAGCCAAGGGGCTCCCCAAGCCAGTGCTCCGGCTCTATCCCATCCAATCTCGGGGCTTCCAGAGGAAGCAGCTCTCAGCATCGTGCTGCAACTGGTGCTCAACACTCGAGGGGCCAACGCAACTCCCTGCTTCGGGGACAGGTACAGCCTGGCCGGTTCTGCTTGGACGTGGAGGAGGATGAGGGATGCGCTGCCGGCGGCGGCTGGTCCCCAGCGGGACCCCGCTGACAGCAGCGCCCCGGTGCCCTGCGGGACACCCCGCTCCGCTCCCCGCCGAGCCCAGGCGGTGCCGTCGGGGCGTCGAGGCCGTGTCCCCGCACTCACCTGTGACAAGGACGGCTCTGCCCG
>VYXB01002816.1:151524-175989 GCA_013397135.1 Pachyramphus minor
CCCGCCCGGCGGGGGAGCGGGGCGGGGCGGGACCGGCCGCCGCCAATGGGAGCCGGGCGGGACGGCAGCGCCGGGCACCGGGAGCCGCCGGGGCACCGGCACCGGCACCCGCAGCCGGGCCGGGGAAGGCGGAGCACCTTGGTACCCGGGCTCGTCCCGGCTCGGCGCGGCGCAGCACGGCTCGGGACATCGCGCCGCCTGGGTGGGCACGGCTCAGCGCGGCTCGGCGAAGCCTGGCTTGGCTCAGTCCTGCTCAGGATATTGTGCTGCCCCGGTAGGTGCCCTCAGCGTGGCTCAGCCTGGCATGTCTCAGCTCAGCCCAGGGCGTGATGCCACCCGGGCAGGCACAGCTCAGCTCATCTCGGCCCTGCTTGGGACATTGTGCCAGCTCACTAGGCACGGCTCAGCTCGGCTCAGCCTGCTCAGGACATTGTGCCACCTAAGAAGGCACAATTCAGCTTGGTCCAGCTTGGCACAGCTCAGCTCAGCACAGATGAGGACTTGCTGATGTGCCAGATAGGCACAGTTCAGCTTGGCATGGCTTGGCTTAGCTCAGGTGAGCCCTGCTCAGGACATTGTGCCACCTCAGTAGGTGTGATTCAACTCGGCACAGCTCAGCTCAGCTCAGTTTGGGACATGGTGCCACCAGGCAGGTGCACTTCAGCTCAGCTCAGCTCACTTCAGCACGGCTCAGGACAGTTTGGGACATGACTCTACATGGGTAGGCACAGCTCAGTTCAGCATGACCTAGCAGAGCTTGGGACATCATGCTGTGTGCAGCATGGCTTCACTCATCTTGGCACATGATACCAGGACAGCTCAGGACATGATACCACCTGGGCAGGCACATCTCAGCTCGACACAGTTTGGCTTGGCTTGGCTCATCATGTCTTGAAACCTCATGCTACCTAGATAGGCGCAGCTTAGCTCAGCAGAGCTTGGCATGGCTCAGCATGACTCAGCTCAGCACGGCTTAGGACACCACATCATTTCACCTAGGTAGGCACAGCTCAGCTTGACTCAGCTCAGTTCAGCTCAGCTTGGCTCGGCTCAGCACAGCACGGCCTGGCACAGTTCAGCTTGTCTCAGCGTGGCTCAGCTTGGTTCAGCATGGCTTGAGATGTTGTGGCCCCTACAGCGCAGTTCAGCTCAGCTCGGTTCAGCACAGCTTGGGACATCGTGCCACCTAGGTAAGCACAGCTCTGTTCAGCTTTGTTCAGCTCGGTTCAGCTTGTTTCAGCTCAGTTCGGCTTAGTTCGGCCTGGCAGGGCTTGGCTTGGTGCCTGTCCTGGGCAGAGCTTCCTGGCAGGAAGTGGCATTGCATCCAGGGCAGCTTGGTGGGAGGGAGGCTCCCCTGCCCCCTGCCCGAGCCAGAGCCAGTGCCACCAGCCCCCGCATCCCACTGGGACATGGGGAGCAGAGGGCACAGCCACCCCCAGGGCCACCCCTCTGTAAAGTGGTGCCCCCAAGATCTGCTGGTCTGCTGGGGANCCTGCCCGAGCCAGAGCCAGTGCCACCAGCCCCCGCATCCCACTGGGACATGGGGAGCAGAGGGCACAGCCACCCCCAGGGCCACCCCTCTGTAAAGTGGTGCCCCCAAGATCTGCTGGTCTGCTGGGGAACACCAAGTGGGCGCTGGGCCACCTGGGTCCCAGTGCCTTGGCCACCACACTTGGTTCATCCTGGTGCTCAGAGCAGGCAGGTGAGGTGTGAATCCCTCCCTGCTGCTCCTGCGACTGGGGGTCAGTGTTCCCTGGGTGAACCCAAACCATTTTCTCAGCACCCAGAGCGGGCAGCACCCTGTCCCCCACCTACCTGTTGTTATTCTGGGACTCCAGCATGGCTTCCATGCTGGAAGGTCAGCTCCTCGCTTGTCCCAGGGAGGCTTGTGGAAGCCCTGCCACACAGCACCGGCTGCCAGCTCTGTGCCATCTCCAGCGGGTGCCGGCAGGAGCTCCCCGCACCACCCCGCTGGGGGGGCAAAGTCCTCTCCTTCCCAGGTTAATTACACAGGGTAATTGCTGCCGCTGGGCTCGCTTTATTAAGCACCTGCTTTAATATTTCACCAAGTCTCCGTACTTGGTGATCCTTTGTGCGTCCCTGCCATGGGCCTGACCCCCAGCGCCCTCCGCGTGGGGTTTCACGTGCCAGCATCAACACCACTCTCCCCCCCTGGGCCCTTCCAGCTGTGCTGGCACCAGCACCGGCTGCCCCACCAGACCCTGCAGCCCCTGGTGTGCTGGTGGCATGTGCCAGGGATACCTGTGCCATCCTGACTGGAAACAACCTCCCTGCTGCTGGCAGAAAAACACATTTCATCAGCGGTGATGGCAGCGGCAGCGCTGCAGAAGTGCAGCGTCAAACAGGCTGGGGTGGTTTTGCCGGGGTGTGGTGGTGGCACCCAGCTGAGTGCACGGTGCTCAAGGGAATGTTGGGAATGCCAGCGAGGTAGAGGAGGAGGAGGAGGAGGGATGCAACAGCATATCCGCAGGCTCTCCCACAGGAATCTGCTCGCTTGCGGCCCTGGGCTACTGAACTCAGTGAAAGCAATGGAGGTGGCCACAAGGCAAAGCCTCAGGGAACTTGGGCTCTGAACCGGGCCCAGTTAAACTTCCTCATCCATCACTTCACTGGGGCTTGAAAAATCCCATTGGAGAAAGGTTGTTTTCCAAGAGAGAGCATCCCTCACTGCACTGACCAAGCTGGAGGTGCTGGGGCATGCAAGGGAGCAGGGTAGATGGCCATTCCCAAAACACAACATGAATTCCCACAATCTCCTTGAGAGTTGGGTTGGAGATACATCCATCCATCCATCCATCCATCCATCCATCCATCCATCCATCCATCCATCCATCCATCCATCCCTTCCAGAGCTCCTCACACATGGTCTCAGGGTGCCCTTCCTGTAGGATGCCTCAGGACAGGTTGTAGATGCCATGGTGTTCTCTGTCGTGGCAGTCAGAGCATTCCATGGATGCTCTCACCACGAAGTCCAGTGCGGGGGGGCTGGACCAGCAGCACTGTTTGCTGGCCCTGGCTGTTCTCCAGCTTTCCCCCAAAAGGCTGGTGTGTGGTCAGGGTGCCCTTGGTGGATCTTCCCTTGAACACAGCACCTGGCCTTGTTGCTCTGCCCATTGCTCAATGCCAAAGGTGCCTCCCAGCTGCGCCGTGCTGTGAGGAAACACCGGCGATAGCCCCATTACCTTTTGACCTACTTGAGCTCTTCCGTACCTGTTCTGCTAATTACAGCTCAACTTCTGCAGGGGAAGCGGGGCTGGTTTGACCACAGCCACCTCCCACACCCTTCCTGGGGCTGCTCATGCAGGTCCCCAGGAGGGGGGACACACATCTTCCTAGTGCTCCCCTTGCCCTAGGCTGTTCTTCCAGCTCCTGGAGCCTCCCATGACTAACAGGTTTTGAGATAATTGTTCCACTCCCTAATCTGATCTGCAGAAGATTCACGACATTGTTTTCGAAGTGCCATGAGCCATTTCCAGGGGCTCTAAGCCCATGAGGGTTGTGATTCATCCACATGCTGCTCCCACAGGTACTTAATCTTCTCCAAAACAGCAAGTCCTTCTTCCAGGGCTATTATCTCCTCAGGAAACACCACCCAGGCGATCGAGCACCTAACAGGGCACTTTTGTCTGTTCAGTGCTGATGGAGATTTGTGCCAGCACTTGCTTCCTCACACAGGCCACGAGGTACAGTCCTTCCCCGGGAGCAGTTGTTTCAGGAGAGGGGACTGTGGGGCTGGAACCCCCTTGGATGTCTCTTGTGGGCTGGGTACCTACCATGGGCCATCAAACCCACAGGAAAGGGGGACATGCCTTGCTGACTATAGCACACAGGGTCCTTCTGTCCCACACCATGTCCTCAAACAGCCTTTTGATGGACGTGGGTTGATCCTTCCTCATGCTGAAGATTTGGGACGCTGGAGCCCATTGGCATCTGGGGCTGGAGACAGTTCAGGGGTGACAGAGGCTGTTGCACTGCCTGGAATTAACTCTCATTTTGACCCAGAGCGTCTTGCAGAGAACAGTGATTAATTATTCCTGGCACCAAATATTTGTGTCCTACCACTGAACTTGGGCAGTTCTACTGGTTCTGGTTGAACTTTGCTGCTGCAGTGGGAACTCTGTTATTGTGGCTTTCTTCTCTGTGGAGCACAGATCCATGGGTGGCTGTGATTCAGCTAAGCCAGGCTCAGCTCCAGGAAGCCTTTCCTGCACCCAACAATATCCTTGCATTCCTTTTCCAAATACAGGGCGTGGAAACTGAATCTAACAAAGCCCAGCCTGGAGGCATCTCCCATGGCATGATCAGCCGGAGCCACGGCTGCCCATGGAGCCACCTTAGCTCCTTGTTCTGGGATCTTCTCCCCCTTATTCCCAGCATTTTCCATTCCTTGTTCCCAACTTACTTGATCAAGGACTTTTTTGGGGCTTTCCTTATATTTTGAAGCTGTAAACCAAAGGTGATCATTGGTGCCCATCATCTGATGCCCTGCCCATGTTGGTGGGATCAGCCTGAGCCCCAGGCTTTCATCCTCCATCTGTGGGGTTTCCGCACAGCTCATGTGGATGATGGGCACAGCCCAAGCCTCTCCCCAGAGCCTGGGCAGGACCTCCCTGCTCCCAGGGTGCTGTGGCTGGAGCAGCTGCTTTGGGGAGTACCAGGGCTGCTCCCCAGGACGGCCTTGGTGCCAACATGGAGCATCCAGCCAAGCACTGACCCTGGGTCTGGCGCTTTCCAAACACCCTCGTCTTCGGAACATTCCTGCCCCTGACTTGTTTTTTCAGGTTGTGCAGGATCCCCAGGTATTTACAAAACACGTCTCCACTTCCAGCTGCATTCATGGCTTTGGGAGAGGCTTCACCTTCTGCCCTGGTGGGGACCCTGTGTCACCTTGCCCACACGACCTTGACAGCCCCTTTGCCATCTGGGCTCTCTGCACCAGGGTTCCCCAAACCAGAGCTGCTTTTGGGCTGCAGGGACCTCATTCCTTTGGTGTGGCTTTGCTGCACTGGTCATATTCCAAAGTGATTCCAGCTCCACTAATGCCTGGTGCTCTCCTGAGGCCTGTGTGGTACCCATGCCAGGCCTGCTTTGCCAGCCCAGCACCCCCTTCTCATCTCCCATCTCTTCCATGCCCATGACAGGGTCTCTACCTTGACACTGGGGTGGTGGGGACAAGGGAAATGTGGCTCCCCCTTGGCCACAGGACAGATGCCAGGGGAATCTGACTGAGCCACACTCCAGGTGTGACATCCTGCTCCCTCTGCCCCCAGGGAAGAGGGCAGTAGGTCACAGCAGCTGTGACCTGGTTCCCAACCCACGCCTCCATCCTGCTGGGGAAGGTGGTTCAGAATGGAGCGTGTCCAACCTGGAGTTGCTTAACAGGGTTGGGGCCAGGAAGCAGAGGATTCCTCCAGCTGAGGCAGGAGGACGAATCTGGGGAGTGGTAGATGCTCCTGGAAGGTGGCCAGGGTGCCCCAGTGCTTGCAAGAAATGTTCTGCATGGTTCTTACCTGGGAACAGAGGTGAGGTTGTGCTATTCCTAGTGGGAATTGTGCTTCTCACACAAGTTGGTAGGGATTTGTGGCAACCAGGTGGCCAGGACCACAGGCAGTCCCCCACCCTGAGCTTAGGGATGGCACTGGGGACATGCCCATGTAGCTGATTTCGGGCTGTGGCAGCAAACAGGACCCTGCACTGGGACAGTCCCATGGAAAGGATGGAATGGAGAAGGCAGGGGACATCTTACATCACAGTAAGGGTGGGAGCTACAGAAGAGGGTAAATGCAACAACAAGTGGAGCCAGGCTTGTCCTCACTGTCCCCTGCTCCTCCCCACTGCCTGGAAGGGGGTCAGGGCAGGATGGGGGCCAGGGACAAGCACTGGAGACACATCTGAGCACAGGGGACGGAAGCCTGTCCTCCCCAGCCAGACAAACAGCCAGGACCAAGGACGTGGCTGTCACTCCACCGGGCACATGAAAGAGGCAGGATGTCTCGAGGGGGACGGGGAGCAGGGTGCAGCCCCCCCGGGTGCCAGGCAGGGGGGAACAGCAACCTGAAGGCCAGCGGCGAGTGCCTGCACGGGCAGAGCGGGGGACACGGAGCGTGTCTCGGGTGGCCTCGCCGTGCGTGTGGCCGCCGTGCCCCCTCGTGGCAGCGGGACACAGCTCGTGGCCCTGGGAGCCGCGCAGGGATGGGAACGGAGGGAGGCAGGGAGATGCTGGGAGCTGCGGGGTGCTCCGGCAGGTTCACCCCGGAGGAGGCAGCCGGGGGTGCAGCTCCCCAGCCCCGGCTCTGCTGATCTGCCTGAGGCCACTTGTGCCCCGGGTCCCCACCAAGCCTCGTGTCACTGCCACAGAGCTGCCTCGGCTCGCAAAGGTCCCTCCCGCATCCCGCCACCCCCTCTCCTTCCCGGGGGAGGGGGCTGGCCCTGCCTGTTGTATTTTTGGCGAAAGCCACTTGTGCCGCGGCCAAGCCAAGCACTTCAGGCGCCGCTCAAGGGCAGCGTGTGCCCAGGGCTGGGCTGGGAATCCTGGAAATACCACCAAGGCTGGGGGAAAAAAAAAAAGTGGAAAAACCCAAATGGATTGGCAGAGGCCTTGGCTGAGCACAAAGCTGCCCCAAGTGCCACCAAACCACCCAGAGAGGTACATGTTCCCCAGCACCCTGCCTCAGTTGCCCCCAGCAAGGCCCTTGTGAGCAGCAGTCCTGGGATTGTCACACGTGTAATGTCACTTCAGGTGCCTGGGGCAGGTGCAGGCATTCAGGAAGATGCTTTCCCATCCCTTTCTGCTTCCTGCTGTGGCTCAGTGTCGCCCATTATAACCTCTTTGTTCTCTCTTTGCAGCCCCAAGTCAAGCACCCAGAGGGCAGGAGAGCCAGATGACATCTTGGGAGACATCTGGGACACCTGCAGCTCTTAGTGTGGTATCTGCTGTTCCCAGAGCCACCCAGGAACATCTCAGACACGCTGCAAGCTGGGGCAGGCTGGTGCTGCCCAGCACCTCCAAGGCCACTGGCATGTCCAGCCTCGTGGAAGAGGGACAACCCTGGGCAGAGATAGCCAGGAGGGAGAAGCTGTCCTGCCCAGTGGAGTTTTTCTTCATTCCTTGAAAGCCACAGAGACCTGCTGTGCGGGATTCAGGGCTGGAGGCAGCGCCAGGGCAGCACTGAGGAGCAGCTGCTGTGATGGATGACATGACACCATTCCCAAATGCCTCTGCCATGGGTGACTGTGCCCAAAGCAGGGGGGGACGCTCAGAAACCGTATGGACCTGTGGGGAGCATCGCAGCCAGCAGCCAGTGTGGGGTTTAATCTGTGTCTGGCATGGCATGAGCCACGCTGGGACAGGAGGTGGCAGGGACATCTCCCAGGCCCCCATGGGGGCAGGTGGATGCTGCCCTTGCTGCATTTAAACACCAGGTAGTCTATCTCTGCCAAGCACAGGGAATGCTTCCGAGGTTTGCAAAGTGGCTGCTGTGCCCAGGACCTGCTCCTGGAGGGGAACAACCACCCTGCCTCTTACCCAGGTCCGGGTGTGGCTAAATCCCCCCAGGAGAGGTTTGTAAGGGAGAGGCGAGGTGAGAGATGATTTTATTGTGCCGTGGCCTTGTGCTTGAGCCACTGCTCCTGCCCTTGAGCGTGCAGCCTTGAGCCTGGCAGCAGTCCTTGCTCCTTCTGGAAGGGTTCCCCAGCTGTCCCAGCACAGAGGGGACCGTGCTGTCCGCAGAGGGACAGCAGTGCCTGCAAGCCACGGGGCTGGCTGAGTGCTTGCCCCAGGCAGCAGGGTTGAGGATGCAGGAGGAGGGGTACTGGCTTGTCCAGGGGGCAGTACCACATCCTTGTGGCCTCTCAGGTACAGCGACAAGGGACGCTGGCAGCATGTCAGATCACTTTATTGCCACAGTGGCCATGGGCCAGACCCAGGTCCCAAGGGGGGTCTGGGTCCAGCCCCTTGACCCCTCTAATACTGCTGAGAAGATGAACCCTGAGCCTCCACGCACGAGTGCTGAGCATCCTCCATCCCAGTCACCACAGAGCAGCTCTGGGGCATCACCACCATCCTGCTGCCTGCACCTCTGGGAGCTGGAGGCCAGGAGGGAAAAGTGAGGCGAGACCAAAGGTGCCAACCCTGGAGAGTGCCCCAGGGGCTGCCACCACGTTCTGCCCTGGGGCTGCTGGCGCTGGGGAGCAGCAGGAGCCCCCTCGGCCCCCTCAGACGTCCACACCGGGCGCCTGCCCCAGGCCCAGCGCCTGCACCAGCTCATCGCTGAGCCCACTCTTCAGCGTCCGGCGCACTGCAGGAGGAGGAGAGCGTGGCACTGCCAGCACGGGCAGCACCGGGTGCCAGGGCCCCATGCACTGGGTGCCTGCCCAGACAGGGCGGCCCTGGCACACTGGGGAGAGCGGCAGTGGGGTGCAGTGGCGTGGAGTGGTCTCAGGGTACATCCTGCTGTGGCCCAGGGGGCTCAGCATGGCAGGTCACTGGTGGCCCATGGGGAAGGAGCCAGGCAGGGTGTGGGAATAAGGACTCAGAAATGGGACAAGTCACAGGGACAGAGCACAGAGACATGGAGATGGGACAAAGGAGGGGGACAGGGACAGAGATGAGACAGAGTGCAGGGACTGGGCAGAGCACGGGAAGAGAGACATAGAGATGGGAAAGGGCACTGGGACAGTGATGGAACTTACAGGACTTCCTATTGCCACGGGACCTCCTGCGCTCCCTGTTGGTGCAGGGCCGGGGGTTGGCATTGTGGGTCACTGATTTCACCAGCCGGTCCATGATTTCATCCGAAGCATCGTCTGGGGAGCTGGGAACATCCTCCTGGGCTGAGGAGCCCTGGGTTGGGGTGGAATGCCCTGTTCCTGCATGGGGATAGCGAGGATGCAGGCATCAGCCGTGCCCAGCCAGCCGGGCATGCCTCGAATGCATTTGCCATCCCGCTCCTACCCTGGCTGGCCCGGCTGCGGCGGGCAGGGATATCCACGGGGGAGGTCAGCACACTCTTCATGCTCTCGTGACCCGCCTCCATCTGCTCCTTGGGGCTGCTGGACACCACGGCGGGCGGCAAAACAGCCTCGGCGATGCCAGAGAACTTCTCGGTCTGCAGCGGGAGGAGAGGGGGGTGTCAGGGACGTGGGGTGTGTGTCCCCTCCTGCCGGCGTGCGGCCGAGCAGCCCCGAACCTCGGTGATGAGCCGCCCCCGGGTCTTGCTGCGCTCGCGGTGTGCGGCGCGTTTCTTGAGCTGCTGCAGGACGCGCTCCCGGCACGTGCGGTACTCCAGGGCGAACTCCCGCAGCAGTTTGCAGATGGGCGTCACCTTCACGTCCCGCGCCGCGCTCACTGGGTACCCCAGGTACAGCAGGAAGGAGTGGAACCTACAGGAATGTCAGTCGTGGCGAGCCACCAGCAGGACTGTGGGGCTCCTGCTGTGCCCCCAGGACCTCAGGCCACCAACCTGTTGAGGACGCGCCTGTGCACCACCTTCAAGACGACGATGCGCTGGGTGCTGTCCTTGAGGAACTCTGTCAGCTTGGTCTTCAGCACTGGCTTGGTCTCGTGCTTGGCAATCACCTTCAGGTTGTCCCAGGAGGCCCTGCACCTCCGCTCCAGATGCACCAGGCTGTTGGCCAGCTCTTCAAAGTCGATCTGGAAGAGTGAGATGTCAGCCCTTTGCCACACTGGTGGAGCTGGGCAGCCACGGGACCCACACCCTCTCCTTGCCTGGGTGTCACCTGCCTTGCCTCACCTTGGCAGAGCGGGTGATGGAGGCAATCTCTGAGTAGAGATCAGTGGTTTCTGGGAACTGCTCTACCACCATCTGGCAGAGATGGTAGAGCAGGGACTGCCGGTGCACTGTGTCCTTCACTTCCGAGACCTTCTCCAGGTAGCCCAGTTCAAAGCCTCTGCTCTGAAACGCAATGGACTCAGTGGGGACTTTCCATCCCTCCTCCAGCAGACCTCCACTCTGCAGACCCACTGTCTCCCCACCAGCACCACCCAGCCTCAGGCACCATCCCAGGCTCCCCATGGTCCCTCCTGGGTATACCCTTGCACCATGGCTGGTCCTCACCCTGCTCCTCACCTGGGAACCATTCAAGAAGTTGCCCATAGCCAGCAGCGTGGCCAGGATGCACTTGAAGGTGTGATTTCTGGCCAGCTGCTCCATGCCCACCTTCAGATCAAAGAGCGGCTCTGCAATCTCCTGGGTGAGGAGAGAGGCAGGTGAGACCCCTTGGCCACCCCTTGCCTTGGGAACTTCAGCATTCACCCATGAGGACAACAACCTCCTGGTCGACTCAAGGCCATGCTTGCCTTGGGTGGGGACCTGCAGCCTGTCCCCAGCCAGGCTGGCACCTCCCATGCTTGGACATGGTTGGTCCCCACCAGGAACATGCCTGGCTCAGTGCTTAGAACTGCTGGGCTGGCAGAGGTGAGAGGGCAGAGGGGAGATGTTGTACATGGCTCTCTACCTGCTCCAGGCTCTCGTAGTCCAGCTTGAAGGCCCAGAGCTGGAGTCTGGCCGTGAGGTCACTGATGGAAGACAGGGCGAGCAGGAACTGCTCTGCAGAGCCCAAGGGCACGTCAGGGTTGGCCAACTGGGCCTCCTGGATCTTCTGCTTCTCCTCCTCAGTTGGGACCATGGTCAGGATTTTCTAGGGCAGGGAAAGAGGGATATGTCAGACTCCAGACATGTCATCATGGGACGTGTCACCCCAGGCATCATAGCATGGAGGTCTCGTGGCCAGGGAGACCTCACAACCCACACAAGGACCTCAGAGGGGCCGAGCTTCTCTTGTGCTCACCTCAATCCCTTCCTTGTTGACTGCAAACTCGTCAAAGTTGAGCACAGCAGTCTTGATGATGTGGACGGGTGGCAGCACTGTGAGGCCAATGTTGATGGCATTGCTCCTCTTGGGGTCCAGCACCACCACGACCTTCTTCCCATCAATGGCTTTCTGCAAAGAGGACAGGATGGGTGGGGACATCCAGGCAGAGGGCTCATGAGCTCACCCTGGACATGGGGATGATCACGGACCCCATGGTGAGCCAAACCCGTGCACTGCCCACCACTGTCCCCACCGAGCCTCCGGGGTGCTGGTACCCATCCTTGGCACAGGGTGACAGTGCAGGCTGAGGGTCCCCACAGGAACCACCGGCCTTCCTCCCACCCCTGAAGCCCCCTTGGCCGATGGTACCTTTGAAGCCGGCACTTCCTTTGACCGTGACTCAAAGAGATGCTCCAGTTTTGCAGCATTGATCTCGACATTCTGCAGGGATGCCCACAGTGTCCCCTGGCCAAACCTGCCCGGCCCTACAGTGCCATCCAGCTGCTTCAGCTCCTTCCAGAAGAGCTTCACTGTCCTCTTCTTCTTGGCCTGGGAGGGGCCATCTGTTGCTGAGGGGCCTGGCAGTCCTGGTGGGGGTGGGCAGCCAGGGATGGCAGGAGGTGGAGGTGGTGGGCAACCAGGGATGGCAGGAGGTGGAGGTGGAGGTGGGGGACAACCAGGGATGCCAGGAGGTGGAGGCGGAGGTGGGGGACAACCAGGGATGTCAGGAGGTGGAGGGGGAACCATGAATGTTCCAGCGCTCGTTGCTGTGATGCCAGAATGGAGGAAGGAGCCGTTGGCCATTGGCCCTGTGTCCAGGATGTCAAAATCTTCTTCCTCCCCCAAATCAGTGAAGTCCAGGTCCTTGATCTTCAGCTGCACGGGGCTGGCCTCCAGGCGCTCCCATGTCAGCTCCATGTCCTTCTTGATGGGCATCATCCCGGTGGGGAACCATGAATGTTCCAGCGCTCGTTGCTGTGATGCCAGAATGGAGGAAGGAGCCGTTGGCCATTGGCCCTGTGTCCAGGATGTCAAAATCTTCTTCCTCCCCCAAATCAGTGAAGTCCAGGTCCTTGATCTTCAGCTGCACGGGGCTGGCCTCCAGGCGCTCCCATGTCAGCTCCATGTCCTTCTTGATGGGCATCATCCCGGTGTTCTCCAGCTTCTGTGTGTGGGTCTCGGCATCTATGCTGGACGTGGCACGTACCAGCTTGGCGTGGGCACTGGCCACTGGCCCATCTGGAGATCTGCCACGGAGCCAGGCACTCTCCTGCTCCTGGCTGCTACCTCCCTTGGCATCCATCTCTGCGTCACCCTGGATCCGGGGGGATGACGGAACGTCAGGGAGCACCTTCTCCCTCCCCGGCTCCGAGGAGCCCTTGGCATAGAGCATGTCCAGCATAAACTTGGTGTCAGAGGAGATGGTGCTGCAGGAGTCGGTGGCGTCAGACCGAGCCAGGCGAGACCCTGCAGGGAGAGAGGGAAAGCTGGGACAACACGCTTGGAGGGGGCAGGTAGTGCTGAGCTCCATGTGGAGTTGGGGTCCTGCTCCCTGGTGGGATGTGCTTGTGTACCATGGCTCTGGGTATCACAGTTGTGAGATGGGGACAGAGGGACCACTAACCCCCACCCCAGGGACCCTGATGAGCTGGGAACACCCTGGCAGCACTTACTGATGCTGGGTGGCTCCATCCCGGAATCAGAGGTGCCTCTGTCTCCTTCCCACGCAGGAGCAGTAGGATGCTCCAGTGCAGCATCACTGAGGACATCGAGCCGTCCCTTGGCCATGGAAGAGATCTTCTCCTTCTGGGCTGCGGCCAGGTTCTCCAAAAAGCGAGCTCTGCAAGACAGGGGTGTACGTTGGCTGGGAGCAAGGTAAGGATGGGGACAATGGGGACAATGGGCACACCACGCCACGCCACACTGCACAGCCAGCCCTGCAGCACAGAAACCCCCTGCACTGGCCACACCACATCAGGGACCCGGAGGATTCAACCTCCTCTGAGCCCTGCAGAGGGACTGGTGATGACCCCAGGGCTCAGGGACAAGGCCCCATGGGAGCCAAAGGCTTGTGCCATCAGGGTGCCACTGTCACCAGTTGGTCCCAACAGACCTGCTGCCCACTGCAACCATCATCCAAAAGCTGCAAAACCCAGGAGGGCACCCAGGTAGAGACTCAAGGGGACCCTCCTGCTCCTCATGCCCTGCATGGTCGGAGCCCAGACACCTCCAGCCTGAGGAAGCGCATGCCTGGAGACACACGCATGCCTCTACTTACTCAAACTTCCTCAAAATAGGCTTGTCCCCATGCAAGGATGGGGCATCCTCCCGCCTGAGGGAAAACAGGGGTTAGCCCCTGCTGCTGGCAGCCCCATGGGGCTCATGTGTCCTGCACACACCCTGCTGGCAGCCCTCCAGCACAGGAGCCTCACCCTGCCATCACCCTGTAGCCCCACGGTTCACAGGGAGCTGGGAGAACCCTGGCAAGCCCCCTCCTGCCTCGTGGCACTGGGTGCTGGTGAGACGGGACACTGTCTCCCCCACCAGGCCAGGACACCTCAAGCGGGCTGTGCCACCCTCAGCAGGGACACCTCACCCCAAAGTGGGGATCAGAGGGTGCCATCACCCCGTGGGAGATGCTGGTGAGAGGGGGAGCGGGATGGGGGCAGCGAGGTGGGTGGAAGTGCCCACTCCCCATGGAGCATCATGGGATAGGACAAGGGAGAACTAATAGGAGAAGGGAGAATGTCTTTAAACTGAAAGTAGGTTTAAATTGGATATTAGGAAGAACTTCTTCCCTGTGAGAGTGGTGAGGCCCTGGCACAGGTTGCCCAGAGAAGCTGTGGATGCCCCATCCCTGGAAGCGTTCAAGGCCAGGCTGGATGGGGCTTGGAGCAACCTGGGATAGTGGGAGGTGTCCCTGCCCGTGGCAGGGAGGTTAGAACTAGGTGATCTTTTAGGTCCCTTCCAGCCCAACCCTTTCCAGGATGCAATGACTCTGTGACATGCTGGGAGGGAGCACGTGGGTGCAGAGCCAGGCACTTACCAGACAGGGGCAGTTTGGCGCAGCCTGCAAAAGGAAAGATAGAAAGAGTGGGCAGAGGAGAGGGCAAGCGTGGGCAGAGAGGAGAATGAGGAGGAGCTGGAGCAGAGCTGTGAGTGCCCAAAGGATGCCCTGGGACCCCTGTCCAGACCCTCTGATACCTGCTGCCCCATCACATGTCTCTTTAGTCCCAGTGCCCTCCCAAACTCTGTTTCCCCCTGGAAAAGGCAGAGTGTGCCCTGGGATAGGCACACCTCATGCTCCTGGCAGCCCATCTTGCCACCCCAGGGGACCCCCATGCCCCCAGCCCCTCCTGGCTCCTCACTTGTAAACGCTGCGCTCTCCTGGGCCCGGGGGCTGCTCCTTCTCGGCCGGGGGGGAGGCCAGGGCCAGCCGCACGCTGGACGCACTGCTGTAGGTGCTGCTGGGACAGGGTCTGGAACAAGAGGTGACAGGGACTGAGAGCAAGTCCCACAGGACTGCCCTCCACCCTGGCGCTGGCATGGATCAGACTGCTGCTTATGCTGCATCCCAGTGCCTTCACCATTCCAGGAGCATCCCCACCACGGGCCACCTCCATCTGGACTTACTCTGCTGGGCTGCTCGGTGAGGGGATATCTGGGGTGTCCTCAGCTGGGGGCTCCTTTGGAGTGCCAGGGGACTCCAGAAGTGACTGGGCATCAGCACTGGGCTCTGGGCAGCTGCCCTGGGACCGCCACCCGCGCCGGCCCTCGTCTGTCCTCCTCCTCTCCTTGCGTCCCCCCGAGGGCGGCTCTTCCACGCCATCCTCCAGCTTGAGAGCACTCTGTGGAGGGACAGGGGGCCGTGGCCCTGGGCACAGCAGCACCCCTGCCACCCCATGCACCCCCCCCTGCTGCCACTGGACATGGCACGTGGCCAGATCCTGCAGGTGCCCCGCTCACTTCGTAGAGTGTGAACTGCTGCTTCAAGTCCAGGTCGGTGCCCTTGCTGCCCAGGTACTCCTGCACCACGTGCTCCATGCCCTGCTGCTCCAGGCAGTCAGTCACGTCGTAGAAGGTGTCCTGGTCCGGGAGGGCTGCCAGCGTCTGAGCAGGACCAGAGAGACTCTGCTGGGACTGGGGTGACCCACCCCAACCCCCACCAGCTTGGCACCACAGGGACACCCCCCCCGGACCTTGTTGATCAGTGTCATGGTGAACACCAGCAGCTCCGTGTCAGCCCCGTGGCGTTGCTTCAGGATGGCCATCAGGTTGGACCATGGACAGGCTCCTGGGAAAAGCGGCAAGTGTGGGTGACACGCGGGCCAGGAGGGGACACCATCCCCCCACGGGGACCCTGCGGGCTGCACCCACCTCTCGCCTGGTCCACGGCGTTGACGGCGCGGATGAGGAGCAGGGCATTGGGCTCTGTGTACTCCACGAACACCAGGAGCAGCTTCAGTGCCATCTTCACCACCAGGCGAAACTGGGACAAGGGATGGCAGCTGGGGCAGCAGCAGTGGCAGGGGCTGCCAGTGTGATGCTGCAGTGGCTGTGCCCACACCCCAGGACGGGGGGTTTGGTCATGGGGACAGGGAGCTGCAGCTGTGATGCCAAGAGGCACTGGTTCCAGAACTTGGAGCAGGACCATCAAACCCAAGCTCTGTGCCTGGGAATATGGTCACATCAGGATGGGGAGCTCTGCAGACCCCAGGTGACTTCCAGATGGGTGGGAGCAGGACCCAACACAAGCAACGGTACCAGAGCATTGAGCAGAAGAGGAGCACACCCTCTGAGGGATGATGCAAGGGGACAGCTATGGGCAGGGAAGGGGGTGCAGGGGGGGCACAGGCAGCCCCCCAGGAGGAACAGACACTTACTGGGCTTCCTGACAGTGTGTACAGCCACTGGACGGTCTCGTTGTGGTTGATGACACCCTGCATCCCGTCCATGAAGAGCATGATCTGGCTCAAGGCTGCAAGGCAGAGTGTGGGCATGGCATGGCAGGCAGGGGTTGGGCATTCCCATCCCTGCACAGCATTGCCATGGCAATGTCTGGCAGCTGTGAAGACAAAGCCCTGGCAAACTTGCTGGCTCTCTCCCTCCCTCTGAGTGCCAGTCCTCCTCCTTGGGGGTGAGCATAGAATCCTGGGATGGTTTGGGTTGGAAGGGACCTTAAACACCATCTCAATCCAATCACCGTGCCACGGGCAGGGACACCTTCTGTTCGACCAAGCTGCATCAAAGCCCCATCCAACCTGGCCTTGAACACTTCCAGGGTTTGAAGCATTCACAGCTTCTTTAGGCAGCCCTGCTCCAGAGGTTCCCTGGGCCCGAATACCAACCCCGGAGGATGTAATTCTGGTAGTTCTGGTCGGCCTCTGCCCCCACTTTGATCAGGCACGTCAACCCATCCAGGTTCACGAACTCGGGCACCAGGTCCTTGTCCTCCTGTGGGGTGAAGGTCAGGTGTTACCCCGGTGTGGGGTGGGCAGCCAGCCCTGGGGGAGGCCCTCGGCCCCTACCCCCAGCATCACTGTACCTGAAAGAGCTGCTTCAGGGAGAAGAGGGATCGCCGCAGCTCCGGCCCCTGCGAGTTGTACAGCTTCTCTGGGAGGAAAGGAGAGATGTGGCCTGAGGCCCTGACCCCACAGGGGCTCATTGTTGTGCCGGGGCTCCCAAATGCCCCCAGCTTCCTGGGAAAGCCCCGCATCCTGACTCAACCCCTGTGCCATCACCCCGGGACGCCAGCATTGCCCTCAACTGGGAGACACTGTGTGGAAGCAGCTGCTGCTCCACAACTACATATTTCAGCCCTGCCACTTTCCTATTTCCTTTTTTTTTCTTCTGGCCAGCAACGACACAAATATCCCCTCTGGTTTCCTGTGCACAACCTAAACAGGAACTCTGGCAGAAGCCTCAGCTACTTTTAGCTGTCCGTCCCCAGGCATAACTGTGTCATAGTCCCAGAGCTCCATGGCTTGGGAAAAACTGCAGGATGGGGTTGGGAAGGATGGCAGTGTGGCAGTGGCTGCTTGGGGACAGACAGGACTGTCACTGGGCTGGAGACTGTGTGCTTATGGGGTTGGTGCCTGCGGGCAGGAGCCGGCACTGACCAGCTGGGGCAACAGGAAGCTGGAAAGCCCCATGAGGGACACCAAAGCCATCGTGAGTCAGCACTTCCCACATCCAAAAACTGAGCTAGCCAGGCATCCCAACTTATTTGGGTCAGGCTTAGAGCTGTAACAAGCCAAAACCAAGATGTCCAAGGAGGCCTCTAGACATGCCCTGTAAAACACAATGTCCCGGCAGCCTCCTCCACTCTCCTGTCAGAGCAGCTGTGAGGGAAGGCAGAGCAGCCGGGAGGGAAAGCAGAAGAGGCCAGAGCTCAGACAGAGCCTGGGAACTGCTGGTAAAGAGCATGGCCATGACCCCGACCCTGGGCTTCCTGTCCCTTCCCGCACGGCCCAGCCGCAGCCCTGCACAGCCAGATGATGCCCATCTGGCATCGCTCTGCTCCGTGCTCGTTTTCCCCCTGCTAAAGACTAAAAAAAGGCTTGAGACTCCTGAATATTTTGCAGGACCTCGGAGCAGGCTGCCCGAAACCATGGCAGCACTTTCTGCTGCGCAAGAGCTGTTTGTTTGTCTCCTGCAAAGCTATATTTAGAGCTTGCCTGAATGACCCAGAATAACTGCAGTGGGCGGTGGGCTCCCAGCCCAAGAGGCAAAAGTCCCAATCTTGGAGGAGAGAGGAGATTAACCCAGCAGGCCCCCCTCGTGCTCTGGTCTTCAGGAGGGCTTATGGGGTGGGAGCAGCCCTGGGCTGTATTGCTCCCTCTCCCATCACAAGAAGCCAGGCCAAAACTCACCACAGAGGCCAAACCCCCACCATGCGGGGTGGACGAGCCCCTGGACACACAGGAGCCTGGAGGAGGGAGCAGCCCCAACTCACCGATGATGGCGTGGACTCGGACGGAGAGCTGCGTGCGCAGGATCAGGGTCGGCCGCCTCCCCTTCCTGGGGCGGAGGAAAACTCAGTGTGAGCACCGGTGGGACCACCAGAGCCCCCAGCCCCTGGTGTTCATACACACATGGTGTCCCCGTGTCCTGTCCCCAGAGGGCTCGGGCACCCCATGGACCTCACCTGACCTCCTCGTAGAAACCCTCCAGGTCATCCTTCTGCTCCAGCAGGGACAAGTCAAGGTCCAGGTAGTGTCCAGAGGGTGAGACCTGCAGCGTGCAGTCCTCCAGCTGGGGATGCAGACAGACAGGATGAGCCTCTGGGCCCACCATGGCTTTCCTGTTTCCCAGAACATTCCCGGGTCACCCTCCTGCCTGCACCGAACCCAGGAGGTGGACACATCTTGGAACAGGGTGGCAGATCCCACCTGTCCCCAAGCGTTGGCCACGCAGGGAGATGCTCTGGCACCCTTCACCTCAGCCTGGTGCCAACTGGGGAGAAACATGGAGCTCCAGGCTGGGAAAGCCTGAGCGAAGGTGGTCCTGCTGCTGCTGGGTTCTTTGGCAATCCCTTAGGAGGGAACCATGGCAAGAGGCTCATCTGCTCCCTGGGGCTCCCCTGAGTCAGCAGGGGTGTGACTGGGGCAGGATCCACCTCCTTCCATGGCTGAGGAATTGCCTCCGCCTGCAGGGACTGGATCTGCCAAGGCACCCAGCCCAGCCAGGGACACCCCACACCAGGGCAAGCCCACAGGGGTGTCCCCTGGCTGACACACCCTCTGACTCAGCCCAAAGCCACGTGGCATCTTCCATTGGGATGGGGAAAAGCACAGCCTGAGACAGGGCCGGGGCGGGGGCATCTTCCCAGAAAGTCACCTTGCAGCACCCACGGCACACCCCTGCCAGTGGGCACAGCACCCACAAAGCCCCTGAGCCAGCTGGGAGCCAGCAGCACCCCACAGCACCCAGGCAGGTCTCCCAGGACGGGGCAATTTGCCCTCGGTGGATGAGTAGGAGCAGAGGGAGGGCAGTGCCAGCACTTTGACTCCCCAGCACACCTCAACCTGTTCCTAAAGCATCTGCAAACCCCGCTGCCCTTCCCACCCCAGCTCTGAGGAACAGATCTGCAGAGCAGGAGCTGTCTGGGGATAAAACCCCATTATTAATGCTGCTCTTGCTGCAAAAAAGAGCAAGGTACACAAACAGCAATGGGAGAGAGCAGTAGGGACTCACCATCCATCTAAAAGCCCACCCCAATTTCAGCTTCAAACTGCAAAAAGCTTCAAGCACAGCCCTGGGGCTGAGGAGCTCAGATGGAAACAGTCACAGCTCCTCTGTCTTTCCCACCAATGCCTTTCCCCACTGTGGCCCTGGACACCCCCAGCAATGCTGGGTATGGCTCCTGCATCTCACTGGGGTTTCTTTCCATGACATTCCCATCTCCTCAAGACCCAAGACTGTGCAAGAGCTCACACATGTGAATACACTGCGAGTTAACAGCAGAGGGCAAAGTAAAAATATGCACTGAGTAACTAACGCTGACCACGCCTTGGGATAACGGGCAATTTGGCAGGGCCGATGTTGTTCAGTGTCCTGCTCCACCTCCCATGGTCACCAGCCACTCCAGCCAGCCATGGCAACGTGCACAAACACCTGCTGGCACTGGGCAGGTGCTCCTGGCTGCCTCACAGTGACCCCACGCAGGATTTGCTCGCTGAGGAAAACTTCAATTCCTCCACAGGGACAGGCTCTCCTGCATCCCAATGCATCCCTGCAGCCACCCAGGCAATCCTGCATCCTCCTGGGTGTCCTTCCAGCCATCCCTGCATCCTTCTGGCCACTTCTGCATCCTCCTGGCCATCCCTGCATCCTCCCCCCATCCTTGTATCCCCACAAGCATCCTGGCATCCCCACAGGCATCCGTGAATCCTCCTGGGCGTCCTCTTAGGCATCCCCACATCCACTCAGGCACTCAAACACAGCAAAGAGCAAATCAGCTCCAGCACAAGAGCTTTGCCTTCTCTGGGCTGCCAGTAAGCCCGAGTTAACACCCCCAGCTCCTGCAGGGCCAGTGACATGTCCCAGCTGGAGGGGGAGGCCAAGCCCCCGGGACCCGACCCTGCACATTTCCCGTGTGAGCTTGGCAGTGCTTCCCACTAGGGATGCTCCAAGCACTGGGCCAGGGTTTGGCTGTGACCCCCCTGGCAAACACCATCCCCTGGGGATGGAGACAGGCTGTCCCAGGCTGCTGCTGCCCTGCCAAAAATCATGGGCAGCACTTCCGCGCCAGGGAGCCCCAACTGCCCCTGGGCCGGGGTCACTCTGGTGATCCGGACGAGGGGTTTATGCCCTGCAGGATCCGAGCTGGGACTGTGGGGTCGTCCTGCTGGGGACAGCACGTTGGGGTCACGGGTTACCAACAGCTCCCAGTGCGGGGTGGCTCTGATCCATCTGCCTCCTGCCTGGAAAACCATTATGAAGTGAGCCAGGATTTGAGGGCAGTGGGGGACGTGAGGGCAAAGCAGAGCTGGGAGAGGAGAGAGTCCCACGCTCACACATCCAGCCCACAGCTCCTGGGAGTCCCAGCCATCCTGCAGAAGCATGGATGTGCCTCACCCACCACACTGGGGTCTTGCTGAGGACAAGATGCTGGTGCCAGCCCTGATGGGGGACAAGGACTCCGTGACCCAGAAAAGGTTCCTCTGTTGAATGCCCCATCCCTGGAAGTGTTCAAGGCCAGATTGGATGGGAATTGGAGCAACATGGTCAAATGGAAGGTCCCTGCCCACTGCAGCAGGATGGAACTAGATGATCCCTTTAAGGTCCCTTCCAACCCAACCCAACCCAACCCATTCCAGGCAAGCCTGTGGGTGTGATAGAAATATCTCCTCCTCCAATATGGAGACATCTCCCACTCACAGCTAAACTCACACCACCCACCACAGCATCACATCTTCTTGCTCACTCCTATCATGGCATCCCCACATGGGAAGATGCTCCAAGGCCAGGCAGTGAATATCCTCTTTATCTGCCAGCAAAGGAAACACATTTACTCGCTTTCTAACACTTCCATGTTGTGGCAACCACAATTTCCCAACATTGCTGCAGCTCTTCTAGAAAGGCTCTGGGAAAAAGACAGAAAAAAATAGTTTATTTATATAATATGGTATAAACAAATGTAGGCAGCAGTTAAACACAAGGCACCGGCAGGTCAGAAACCCCTGGCATCACCAGCCTCTGCTCACCCTCCCAAAACACACAGGGACTGAGGGTTTAAGAGCTGTGCCACAGGAGCAACCCCCACCCCAAACCAAGGGCATTCACCACGATTTGGTTTCAGGGCCAAGAGGGGCGTCTACTGCCAGGGCACTCAGGTGCTGCCTCCTGTCCCTCCCTGCATGATGGATGGCAGCAAGTGGGTGGGAACACTGCCACTGCCTTATAACTGGGGGTGGGGAATACTACCCAAGCCAGGAGGGATCTCTGGAGGTCACCCTGGGTTGGCCCAGAACTTCACACTCGTGCCCCTCCTGAAGCTCCTGCAGCCAGGCTCATTGCTCATTAACAGATCCCTCATTATTCATCACCAGACCTGCAGCACCGTGAGGACCCCAGTCCTGGGGAGCAGCCAGTGTCCTGGCAAAACCATGGCACAAATGCCTGGCTGCAGCTCCCACCCTGGGGGGATCCATGCAAGGAGGGTGCTGGGAGCTGGGGAGCACCAGGGGCTGCTGAGCACCAACACTTGGCTCTAAGTGTGCAACAAACTGGGGGACAGCAGCGCCACTGAGGATCCCATCTCGTGCTTTTGTGACTTCCAGAGGTTGAGTGAGGCAAAGACCCTCAGTGAAGCCCCCCCCCAAGCCTGTTAGGAAACAGAGGGCAATGGGGCTGTGGGATGGAGCTTGTGCACTTCACCGAGGTCACCCCAGCAGCTCCTCTGTCGAGCACAAGAGCTCTCAGTGAGCTTAACGGCACAGAGGCCGGTGAGATGTTTGCTCTTCCCAGGTTTCCAGGGGAGGAAGGAGAAAGCAAAACTCCAGCCTCTTGGGTTTTGCAATTGTTTGGAAAAATCCCCAGATTCCGAGGTGAGATAGTGCTGGGGGCAAGGCAGTACAGTGGCCTTTGGGGACTGAAAGGAGGATGGCCAAAAAAATCTGCCCTGTCAAAACCTGCTTGCGGAGGTTCAGAAAACACCCACACCCCACACGAGCATCACCCAGGGGTACTGAAAAATGCTGGAAAGCAGGAGGAGATAGTATCAGCCTGGAGGCAAACAATGCAGCAGCAGCAAACAAAGCTGGAAGGTATTTCCAAGCACAAACACACTTTCCGGAGAACATGAAAAAGTCATCAGAGACGGGTCGTGCTCAGGGAGAGGAAGCACAGAGGGTGTCATGGGGCAGGACAGGCTGTTCAAATCTCTTGCTCATCATCTCTAGGCTGTTCCCAGCACAGGGTGCAGCTCTACTGTGCCCAGGGAGGGCAGGACCCAGCTGCTCCCCCGTGGCAGCTCATCCCCTGGGTGCCTGCACCTCGATCCTATGATGACGATATGGGGACCCCCAGCTCAGCTCCCTCCCCGCTGCTTCATCCTCTTGCTGGTGTTCTGCAGGTCCAGGCACACTGCCCAGCAGGACAAACCTGGCACCAGGCATCCCCAGCTGAATTTTTTTTCAGCCAGTTCCTTGGGAAAAATCCAACTGTTCATTTACTAATTTTAGGGTGGCGACTAATGGAGCTGAGCACTACCTGGCACAAAGGGCACCAGGGGAGGTTTCAGCTGGCCATGCCAGGGTAACAACATCTACGTGGCTCCAGCTCTGAATTTGGACTTAACTGGATGCTTCAGAAGACTGATCTCACTCCACAGGGTGTAGATCCTGCTGCAGGAGGCTCCCAGTGAAGACATCAGCTCGTGCAATCCCCAGCCAGCATCCCAGCTTGTCAGGTGGGACATACTGCAGCCCTCGCTGGCTCAGAAAGCTTTGTGTGGTAAAGGCAGCATGGTTTGTAACCTATAGAATCTATGTAACTCAGGAATCTGGTTTATAAACCCAGCACAGAGTCCTCCCAGCTCACCTGTGATTTCACCAAGGGTCATGGGGCAATGCAAGAAAACTACAGGAAAAAACATGCAAAGCTTGGCATAGGCAGAGAACAAAACCTGAAAGCCCAGGATCAACACATCTCTGCTCGGCACTGGACTTCCTTGCAAGGCTCCTGCCCTTGGGAACTCTGCGTGCTGTCCCCTCCCCGTGCCACCATGGCAGCACTCTGATCCCATTACAGCCAGCTCCTGCCCGGGGAGCAGGGCACACGCCTGAAATTTGAGTTTGCTCCATTCGTCATGTCCCGGGGCTGTTTGTTCCCAAACAAACTCCGTTTAGTCACCGCCTAAAAATCGCCCAAAAATCCCATGACGGCGACATGAGACGCTGCTGCTTTGCTCCAAGAAAAATGAAAAGGAGTGTTTTTCTGGTGCAGACAAAGGTCTCACAGTGATCCACTCTCCCCTGGCAGTCCAGCAAGCTCAGTGCCAGGCACACCAAGCTGATTTCCCCCTCCTGCTGTCCCATCTCTCCTCTCCGGCTCTGACTCCACACTCCCCCAGACAGTCTGGGTTCCTGCCTGGGTTCCTGCCTCCCTTCTGTCGTGGGTTTAACACCTTCCCTGCACTCCTGCGGTGCTGCAAGACAGATGCTCAGCCACTGCCAAAGCTCTGCTGGGTCCCGTGTTCCTAAGGAGGAAAACAAGCCTGCCCCATCCTGTGAAGGATGCATCACGCCAACAGGGAAGGTCCCCCGTTTCCCCTGTCTCCTCCACTTCCCAGCCTCGTGTTACCAGCCTGAGTCAGGCCTCAGGACACACAAGCAAGACACAATGCCTCGCTTCACCTTCATCCTTCTGCCTTCCTCCCGGCTGGAGGAAATTGCTCAGCATGAATTTCCGCGCTCTTCTCTGGCGGCAAAGCTGCCGCCGGATCGGGGAGAGACGAGGGGTTGAAGAGGGGCTGACGAGGAGCCTCTCCGGCCCCACTGTCACCTCCCCGAGGCACAGCTGCCCCAGTGAGCAGGGACACTGGACGGGTCCCCGGGGTTAGGGAGCCGCTGTGCTCCCGTCGAGGTTCAGCTCTGCTCCTGGCAGCCGGCGTGGAAGTGGGATGCCGGGGTGGGAGCACCCTGCCTGGCTCTGCCCCGACGACACGAGGTTGGACGCCTGCCTCACCCTGCCTGGGTTCCTGCCTGCTCTGAGCAAGCACAACCTCTTCCTCCCTGCCGACTCATCCGGGGCCGGCTGAGAGCTGGCATCTCCCGCGGGGGCTCCGGCATCTCGCCGTGACTCACACCGGGACTGTTGCCCGGGATATACCGCCCCATCCCTCGCCTCCCCGGCCCCCTCTGACCGACAATCCCCCTCCGTCCCCCGTCTGGTGCCTGCCCGATGCCTTCCCCAGCGCCCCCCGCTCCCCCTCACCGGCAGCGGGGCCCCGAGCAGGCGGTGCAGCGCGGGCAGCTGCGCCCCGAGGGCCAGCGCCTCCTCCACGGCATAAACCGGGGCTCGCCGGGGCTCCGGGAAGCTGCCGCAGCCGAAGGGATCCGCATCCTCCAGGTACTGCACCCGGCAGGGCACCGCCGCCTCCGCCGG
>VYXB01002817.1:0-17543 GCA_013397135.1 Pachyramphus minor
AACATATCAGACAATTTTAGTCCTATTGAAATGGGTAGTCCTTGCAAAGCAGTACAGGTTAGCAAAGTAAGTTTAAACTCACAGCGTTTTGCATTTCATCAGATACCAGACAGATTCATTTATATTTTGGTCAAAAGCAGCTCTCTTTATCACATATTTTAAGGGATTCAGCTACTCTCCAGAGGGGGAAAAAGAAAGGCTGAAAAGGCAAAATTATCTTCTACATAGGGCGGTTTGAATTGCTTAAGGATCTGAAATGGAATCACATCCTCTCACACTACAGAATAATGTTAGTCATAGAATGTGGCAGATGTCTGTTAGTCACCATTAAATTAAGAGAGTTTACCCACTCTGTTAAATCAATAGAAACATGAGATAGATCAGTTCCCAATTAGCTGCAGCAAAAGAAGTCTTTCAGAAGTCAAAATCTTATTATAAAAGGGGACAATACTGAAAACATGTGAGGGGACAGGGAAGAAGAGACACAGACTATTTTCATTAACAAAAAATAATTGTTAATCTCAAAAATACCTTCTGTTTGACATCTGCTACCCCATAGGAGATAATTTCTTTTTCCAAGCAGAGGCTGAAAGTCCAGCCATCACAAAATAAGTGGGCTTTGCTCTTGAGGGTAATTGAACAGCTGCAGCAGTGAATGAAATGTGTAAATGCTTCCCAGCTCTCAGGATTTGGCCCATCAAGTGGCCCCTTCAGGACACGTCACTGGCTGATGGCTCAGCACACTTAATTTCTATTCTGAGATGCACCACTGAAATCTACCAATTCCAGAAGATGAACTGTCTAAATAGCTTGTAATGTTGTTAGAAATAGGATATTTAAAAGACATCTTGAAAAAAATGTTTGTGAACTTCTGTCAGAAACAGCTTAGTTGCATGCCAGTTTTTCTCCAAATATGCAGTCATGATGCGAAAGATGAACATTTCCAAAGAACATTGTCAAAATAAAATTCAGAGTTCTAGGTACTGAGAGATGCAGAAAACTATTAACTGAAATGAATTTTTGAAGCTCCCTCTATGTAATGCTGAAAATAATTTTACAGAAATGAAAAAATAATAGAAACCAATTTTTATGTCAGATTTATGTTCTCCTTTTGGTGTTTTTGCTTTTATGTAGCTTAGATAGTTTGGTTAAGGGCTGTTACTTTCATTCAGATGGGCATGCCCTGTCAAATTTCCTTGTTTTTTCATTGTTAGATGACCTTGTTGTATGTTGTATTGATTACATTTCAAGAGAAGCTTAAAATTGTTTTTAAAAAGCCTGTTCCAACTAATTTGAGAAAACATGAGAATATTCTTATGTGATGGAATCCTACTCTGAGCCTTTTTTTTGCAGAGAGATGATATGGTCTGAGAGGCATTAAAGCAGTGCTAGTGACCAGATGCAGCAACTCAAGCCAGAGCACTGCTCTTCCATGTATGCTGTGTCATTGCTACATGGTGGATCACCAAATGAATCACCACTGCAGAGGCCTGCCTGCAGTGCCCCAGCTATTGCACTGACTTCTTCCTGAGAGTACCAGCCTAGGTATTCAATCCAGCATGAGCTATAAAGCCATTGTTCCTTGTTGTATCTCAGCTTATTACAGAACGTGGTCACATGGTGTAGACCTACTTGCTGCTCACTGGGACCTCATGGCAGTCCATTCCTCAGACCTTGGAACATTTTCTAGTGGCTTTGCTTGGGGATTACTGTTAAACTGTCAGAGACTGCTTGTAGAGATCAATGCTGTCTTTGTACTCATTCTGTCACTGGTCAGACACTCAAGTTGTAGTTTGGCTGAAGATTTACCACTCTTTTTCCGGCAGAGCATCATCCAGCTACTAGAACTCTACAAAATTGAGCAGAGCACATTGGCCTGGATTTGAACAGGCACCTGTTCCTACATCAGAGTATCAGCCTTTCCTGTTGTCCATTTTCTCAAAAGAGGGACAAGATAACACAACTTTTACATACATATATTTAAAAAATCTTTTTAGGTGAGCACTGTTTTGCTGAGATTGTTTTCTTGGGAAAGCTGTGTATGCTGAAAACAGCAAAATGTTCATGGAAATTCAGTGGTTCATGTGTCATGTCCTAGTCTGCTTAATTTCATGAAGTAAAAGAAAAGCCACAGTGGGTAAAGGCACTGGGTCTTTTGGGTAAAGGCATTGGGTCTTTACTAAGTTCTGGAGGGATATTGATATTTGTCAGATAATTATTAATTACTCCCTCAAAGTTACACTGTAACATGGAGTCTAATATAAAAGAAAGGGAAAGAAGAGAAACTCTTCTTAAGACCAGTTTAGTTATTGAAGCTTAAAATAGATATTATGCAAAATAATTTAGCTGCATGTTGTCAAACCATTCATTTGTACACTCCAGTGCCCACTTAACTTTTCCTCACCTGGGCCACCTGCCTTTTCAAAGCACTTTACATGTGAGATCAGTCCTGGAAGAGATTGCACAAATAATGTAAGGAAGTACAGTGTTATTCTCCTGATTTACACAACATCTTCATCTTTCTTCATCTTCTCTGTTTTATACAACTACTGTTTTTTCTTTTGGGAAGTCTGCTGTCACAGATGAGAGCTTCCTTTGCTGCCTGTAGGCTGAGGACACACTGGTTCCCTGCATTTCCCTTACACACAGCTGGAATCAGTCTGTCTCCCATTTGGCCCACCTGTCTCATCAGGACAAGTAGGATTTTTTGTTACTGGTTTAATTAGCATATTTTATTTTAGGAGTCTTTTCCTGCAGTGGCTTGCTCTTTCTGTTTGGGTTTAGGGGTTTTGGGTTTTTTGGTGGTTGTGGGTTTTTTTTGTTGCTGTTTCTGTTGTTTGTTTTTTTGTTTTTTTTTTAGTTCTCTTCTCCTCCATGCTTCAAATATAGAAAAGAAATTAAAAATTAGTATCACTCCCTGGTATCTGTTTGGGAAGTAATGAGGAATTAGTAACTGACTGACTTAACTGACACAAGAATATTTTGTGGTTTTGGGATTTATAGTAATTACTTTTAAAAAAAAAGGTTTCATGGCTTGATTTCCCCCTGGTCATCCTTATTAGTGGATTGCTACAACTGCAGAGGGAACATTCTCTTCTGAGTACAATTCCTTACCCATTAAAGAGGGAAAATCATGCTGCTCTGTAGACTCAGCTTTCCTTCACAAGCTTGTGAACAGCTTTGGAGCAGCTTGTTCTTCTCACAGGCATGGACTGAATAGCCTTGGAGACTCCAAGAAATGTCATGGGTATGCTGCTAACCTGGTGGTATGGCTATAGTCCCTGAAGCTTCTCTTTCCTCCATCCCTGGATAAACCTGTACCTGCCATTCCCAGGACTCTGTTTTCCTATGTTTTCCTGCATAACCCATGTCATTGCCTTCCAGGAAGAAGGCAAAATCTAGTTCATAATTTCTTCCCATCCTCAGTTACTGCTCCTAGGTGTCTGCTCAGAGCTCTGTCTTCCCCAGGAAAATTTCTCAGCTGCTTTTGTATCCTGAATATCTTCAACTGCTTCAACATCTATTGGCAAGGTGGTATCTCAGGAACACACTGACACTGTTATACCCCCCTCCCAAAAACAAGTAGTCTTAGCAGTACTTAAAGACTGGTATGTCAACCACATTTCTCTGCAGTCTTGAATTTCTTAGTAAAGAAATTTGCTGCAGGCAGATGCAGTACAAGTCAAACTATTTTATTTAGTGTAGATTCATATTTTGATACAATTATTTTCCAAGGGCACTTATTAGGGTTATTTTTGAACGTTCAGTCATTTCATGACCTTAAATGTACTGTCAGATGAAAGTAGCTGAATTTATACTTTTAAGTAATCTTTGTTTAATTTCAACTCCCTTTTTTCCAAGCAGAGACTCTACAAAGATGAGCAGAAGTCAAATCATCATCTGCTGGCTGTAACACTGCCCGCTTTCTTCTAGTTCAGTGAGCTCAGATCGTGTAAATGTCCTTGATCTTGAAATACACAAAAGCACGCTGAAAGCTAAAAGAAAAACCTGTGCATTTAGCTGTCTTGGAAATGTACTTCCAAATATATATTCTGCAAGATTTATCTTGGAAAGCTTGTTAAACAGATGTGTTCAGTACTGGGCACCTTTTGTCTGGTGGTTGAAGTAAAGAGACGTTGATTCCACTGAGAGAAAATATTAAGTAAAGACTACTAACAAAATAGCTGACTGTATATCTGCACTTCTTTAGGAATAAGGGCATGTATCTGAGTTTCTGTAATTGTGGAAAATCACAAAATCACATAGTAGCTAGGGTTGCAAGGCACTTCTGGAGATCATCTAGTCCAAGCCCTCCTCCAAGGCAGGGTCACCTGGAGCAGGTTACACATCCGGGTGGGTTTTGAATGTCTCCAGTCAGAGAGACTCCACAACCTCCCTGGGCAGCCTGTTCCAGTGATATGCCACCATCAATGTTAAGTTCTTCCTCATGTTGAGGTGAAACTTCCTGTGTTTTAGTTTGTGGCCATTGCTCCTTGTCTTGTTGCTGGGCACCACTAAAAAGAGTCTGGCACCAATACACTCATGTATTAAGGACAGTTTGTCTATTCCTTCATCACATAAACATATCCTTAATTTGCCACATCAATGAATGGTTGCTTTTACATGAGGATGTGTATCTGCAGCAGGTACTGAGATCAATCTATAAGTTAGGCCAAATAATCTGAGGCGGGAACTGTGATTCAATAATATTGCACCCTCTTAACCTTACCTGGCCATAAGATACATCCTGATCACATCAGGGAAGCCTCCATTTGTCAGTGCTTGCACTTGCACTTTTTCCCTTCCTCTGCCCTATGCACAGAATGGGAAAAAGAACAAAAATGCAGGCTCCCCAGGCTCATAGCCTGGATCCCATGAGACACTGACAAGATCCACCTTATCTGTGCCCCATTTTCCTTCACAAAGGCTCTGACATGTTCTTTAAGAAAGGCACTTCAGACACTTCAGAGAGCTAGCTGGCTGGCTGGACAAGCTGTTCTAGCAGTGACAGCCAGCTCAGAGTGACTGGATGTAAGCCCATCACATTAATTAAGAGATCAGTGCTGTCACTGGGTGATGGGTATGTCAGGCTGCTTGATGGAGAGTGCCAGATGCCATGCTCAGATGTCACATGAATGTCCTGTTGCAAGACAGATGTTGGGCCACGCTGTTGCATCCTCCATCAGAAGCATCCCTCTCTGGCATGAGCGTGGAGCCTCCTTTCCATGGCTTTTCTGGGCAAGATTTCAGATTTCTCCATAACTATCTTACTTTTTCTGCATTAACTCAGAAGCAAAACTTATTCCCTTGATCAGTGCTGAATACAGAGTGCACCCATCCATCTCTTATTTCTTTCACCTATTTCTGTTTTCATATTGATCTCTGCTACCACAGGAAAGTCTGTGAGATATAGATACGATATTATGAAGCTGGAAGTTACAGTGACATTTCTTCATCCCTGAGGGCATTCTCAGCAATCTGAAAATGCTAAAAAAGAATGACACCTTAGGAAAATTAGTTGATGTTTCAGTTCATGTTATGACATGTACACTAAGAGTATAAGGCCTGTCATGATGAGTTTTCAGGACAAATCAATACCCAGGAATTCTTGTGAAAGAGATGGAGAAGGTTTACAGTGGGAATTGTGACCTGCAGGAGAGGAAGAGCAAAAAAGAAACAGTCCCAGCAAGAGGGAAGGAAAGAAAATAAGAATGATAATGCTTAGGAATATTCACAGACAGGTGTAACTACACCTTTCTATCTGATGGTCTTGGTAGGCTTTATTCTCAATCCTTTTTCTAATTCCTTTTTGAGCAAACTTGTACTTTCAGCTTTCTCAACACCTTTCACAACACGCTGTGACAATGAATTCCACAATTTAAGAACAGTTTGTGAAGTATTTCCTTTGTTTTTAACCTATCACATGACCATTTCATTTGATATCCCCCCATACTTGTACTATGAGAAATAGCCAACAATTATTCCTCATTTATTTTCTCTGTGGCATTCATGAATTTATAGATATATATGATTTTAAAGATATTATTTTATATTATTTTGTACTTTTTCAAGTTTTACCATATCCTTTTAAACACAGATTAATCAAAACTGCATGAAGTTTTGCTAGGTGTGACTTGCAGACTTTGACCATGAGTTATTGATGTTTTCTACTTTCTACTCCTTTCTTACTGGTTTTTAGCCTTCTCTTTTCCTACTTTATGGATGCTGAATAGTGAACTGGTGTTTTCTGGAGCTAGTTAGAAAAAAATCCAGTTTCTCTTTCATGGATAATAGTTGCTGATTAGAATGTAATGAGGTGCAGAACTTCAGAACAAAGATGCTTTAATCTATTGCAAAAACAGAGACAAAAGTGTGGAAAAGGAAACAAGGCTGCAAGCATTCACAGGAAGAGAAATAACACAGACTTTTTCTTCCTCAGCCCATCTTCAGAAAGAAGAGGTGGCTGGATGAGAGGAAGCTACAGAGAACCAAGTTGCAGTGAGAGATAAGAGATGGCCAAGACATGGATCATATGACTTCTCTTTTCATAATTGGATGAAGGAAACATTATCAGAAAGGAATAATATCATCTAGAGTAATTCTTGATGAGGACCAAAAGTAATTGAAATGCCACAATTGCAAAAATTATGTCATTTCAGTAGTGACAGGAGGAGATGAAAAAATGAGAGAAGAAATGATGTAGCTATTCAGCACGCAACCGCACCAGTGCCCAGTTGTCAGAGGGTCCCAGATGCAGGCTAGGAAGGTGGGGGAAGCAAGGGGTGGATCTCAGCAGCTGGTAGGATAAACAGCCTCATTTTGATTAATCCCTGCTGCCTGAGCCCCGCCTGAGCGCACAATACCACTAATGATGAATGCAAAACCAGCAGAAAAATCTCAAGTTTCCTTTCTGTTGTTTTTTAAATTGTGAAAAGATGAAAATAATTATTTTGGTTAAAACTTATCCCATGTTTATTGACAGTAAATTTTTTTACACGTAATATAGTATCTCTGTTAATAAATTGCATACGAATTTAGAGCCATTACTGCCCTAAGAGGTTTCTGGCAGCTCTATCTTACTTAGAATATTCCATGTGAAAATTCATATGCTCTAAGCATTATTACACTTAATTGCACTTAGGAGATTATGGTGCACACATGTTTGCTTTATGCTAACTACATAGTTTAATGTTTCAGACCCTTAAAAGGGATAGTTATACTTCTCCGTACACCCCAAGAAAGTCTAAATTCACTTGTTTGATCCTTATTACTTTAGAAAAAATGTTACAAGACAGGATGAAAGCTGGACAGTTTCTCCGTATCTGATTTTTCCTCATTTTTCCTCATTTATTATTTTCAATTGACTAATTGATTTGGCTTCGGTTAGTTGCTCTTGGTTACTTGGAGGTCTAAGGAAAAGAAAATTTTGAAAGTCTGAAGAAAAATTAACAGTTTTATGGTGCAGGGTTTTTTTCTAGCTATCTTTGCTTTAAAATAATTGTTTAGCATAATATAGCAATTTTCAGAATGGTCAAGTCAGTGAATTACAAAAAAAAATATTCAGGAAATGTGATAAATGTACTCATTATCAGACTTAAAAAGCATATTAAAAGCAGACCTAAATAGGGAAAACAAGCCAGCACTGCAGAAAATACTAGCATCTTTGGAAACTGGTTTATTCCGTCCCCTTTTATGAACAGGTCAGAGTAGAAAGAGGCAGCACCACACTGTTATCTAGAAAAAAATGCAGAATTACAGCAGCTTTCCCCAGGGTTTGGAGAGTATCTGACTTGCCCCACTACTTCACTAGAGGTCTCGCACAGACATAATGAATGGCCCTTCCAGTCCTCTGGTGATATCCCCTGGGCACCAGGGACAGAAAATCTTAGAAGAGGAAAACCTATTATGCCTTGCTGGCAATTTTCTCCATTTCCTCTGGTGAGAACAGCAAAGAAAACTCAGTGGATCTTGTCCCTAAGCACTGAGAAACATCAGTCTGCACCAGGGTAGCAGTCCACGGGGCTGCCCATGGTTGGGAACTTCTCCTCAGGCTTCAGCAGAGCTCCACACAGGACAGGTGTACCTGGCTGGTGTGTGCTCAGCTCTGACAGGCCCTAGGCCACACCAGAAAGAGATGTTGAGTACAGGCAAAGGCATCCAGCAGGCCTGAGTATTTTTGCTTCCTATTCGGAGTGCCCTATCACTATGCCAGAGGAGACATATATATGTGTGTATACATATATATATATATATATATATATATCTGTCTATGTTGGTTGAGTCTGAGCTAGAAATCTGGCTAGCTTCCATATTTAACTGATGTTGTAGACAAACGTTTCTGATACCTTGTAGCAGTATTCACATGCACACTGTTATGAATGGCTGTGAAACAGCACAAGTCTGCCTCCATCTCCTCCAGTGCCTGGGGTCAGACTCTGGCTGTGTCCAGACCAAGGGGCTGTTACCACTTACAGAAGCCCCACTACATGAACTGACACCCTGGAGAAATTATGACGTCTCTTGGGTCTCCATGAATTGGAGTGCATAAAATAAAATGCTAGGGAAAATCTGAAGTTCAAGGCTTTCTTTTCCTTAAGACGGTTCTGTTTCCACTTCACTTGATATTTGAATCATGCCTTGACTGCTTTTGAAATCACCTCTTGCACAGCAACCTTGTCTCATATTCTGATTTCAGTCATCTTCTAAGGCAACTAAAAGCTAGTGGCTGCTGTTTCAGGAACAACCCTGATTGCTGTCCCTGATAGTAAGGAGTTTGCCTTTTTTTCCACATGGATGCATTTGGAAAGCACAGCACACTTACGTAAAATAGTTATTATATTCAAAAGAGTAGCTCTCTGAAGTAGTCAAAGACTTAATCAGCATAAGAAATCACATCATCTTGAACCGCTCTTGAGTGTGGCAAAAGTTTCTTCTAGACCAACCCTGGACAAAAATGTCAAATCAGACAAGGGTTGTAATAATTTTATTTGGTAGTTTTCTGCAGAATATAAGGAGGTAGACCTCTGGTCTATATTTATTTTATTGGAAGGAGTAGGAAGTTTGTCACAGATTAAAATCTTCTAGCTGCTCTCTTGGGAGGGCATCACTCCTTCTGCTGGGTCTATGGAGCTCTAAGAGCACCAGGCATAAAAGTAAGAATAAATAATATAAAATAATTGTAATCAGATAGTAAGTAGAGTGTTATTTAAAAATGCCTGCTGGAAACAGATGCCAAACTATATATATACCCATTTCCCATAAAATGTGATTTCCCCCTCCCCATATTTCACAGAAGTATGGCAATTTCTTTCCCATGTTCAATAGGGGACAGTCATAAATAGCTTAGTTTTGTCTTGTTTTGATATTTTAATTTAGATTGTATTGTTCTCATTCACATCATTTTGACTCATATTAAAATATTAATACTAAACTACATATTATATTTATCAGTACATGTACTAAATATATTTATATTTTGTGTTTACACTTTGTTAAATGTTTCAGTAGAATGAGAATGAAGTATTTAACATTTAAATAATTTAAATTTAGAATTTAAGTTTTAATTATTTTAAGTGAATTTCATTTTTTAATACAAAATACAATCTCTTTTTGCAATGTTTTATTGCCCACCAAAAGACGCTAAAGATCTGGCCAAATTTTTATCATTCATTCTTTCTGCAAATATTGGGAGCTTGCTGAAAAGCTGCTTCTGAACTAACTCTTTACATTTAGAACCCTCATTTGCTGTGGAGCCTTTGCCTGCAGCTGAGAGGCCCCTTCTAGGATGAAGCCACTTATAGTAACAAAAACTGTTAGTATTTTTTTATAATTTGTTCATTACAAATCCCTTTGACTTGCAAGTCTGTCATTTTGGAGACTGGGCTCAGACACATCTAATAATAGAGAAGTACAATCCCATACACCTACAGCTGTCTGTTTCCCTCTCCAACATTCCACATTCCAAAAGTTATGCCACAGAATAGAATATCAGATTTCCAGTTCCCTGTACCCCCAACACCATCTCTGTTAGTTCAGCTATTTTTAAAATTACTTGCATTTCTATTCAATTTCAGATTTGACTGCAACTAGACTCTTTCTTTCCTATTGTTTTCTATGCCTATAATTGAAAATCAGAACTCGCTTCTTTGCTCAACTCCAAGAATGCTGAAAGAATAGAAATTAACTGCAGAGAAATTTCTGTATATGGTCATCTTATTTAACAGGCATTCAGCTTTTTAATAATCCATAGTGTGATTAGAAAATTAAAGAGCAAGGAAAATCTGAAAAAGCAAAAAAAAAAGATAAAGACCAATTACCAAAATGAAACAAACTAATGCACTCTAAGATGAATGATGCTTACTTAAAAATGATATTTTATTGAATCAGGCAGAACTGGACCGGTATTGGAAGCAGAAGAAATTATAGTGATTATGCTGGGATAATGTCAGAAAGCAGCTTGGCTGCATTATTAAGCATGAATGAATCAGCTGCCACCATAAAATGCATCGCTAAACAGACAAGGACAGTAACAAATTATACAAAGGAAAGTGAGAGAGTTGAGAGGCCATTTTGTCACTACACTGTCAGTGTGCAAGCAATGATCATCCGTTTTCCTAAGCACAGTCCAGGGAGGTGGGGAAGTACCTGTATTCTCAGGAAATCAAATCAAGCCTTGGCAAAAGGACAGCATGGAAGGATTGTATCTGATCATATTGAAACCCAGGTGGCAACTCCTCAATCAATACATTTAACAGGATACTGCAGCTGGATCAACGTCCTTTGGGAAGAGGCAAATTCTTTTCACCTGCAGGGATGGTCGCTTGTTGTGCCTGTTTACCATCTTGCCATTTCTAACAAGGCAAACAGTTGAATGCAGGCACTGTTTGTTAGAGATGCTGAGAACACACATATACAAATATACTCATAACACAAAATATAGATTCATAAAGTGCCAGGGTGAGAAGGACAATCATAAATGAAGATTAATTCAGTCATAGTTATGCCTTTCTTACCTCTGCAATGCTAGTGGACCTGCTCAGTTGTGAGTAAAATTAGTTTTTAAGCCAGTAGAAATGAATACTCCCTTGCAGACCATAGCAGGAACATACATGCCACTGTCATTTATGCTTGTCTGTATTTTAAAAATTAGTACTCTCAGGACCAAGAAATGCTAAACAATAAACAATAATGGAAGAACATACCCCAGATCACCTTCTGCTTCTAAAAGACAAATACAAATTGTGATAAGTAAGGCGTGGAGACTTAAATGTGCGAAAGTGTGAAGGGGTGGAAGTGACCTGATGCTACCTTGGAACAGAAGATGGTTGAATGACACAAACTGATATTCTAATTGCCAAGATGAGGCTGCATGTCAACATAAAAAATAACTTGTTAATAATGGATCATATTTGTTCAGTGACAGGTCTTTTGGAGCTACAATACACTATAACCACAGATGTTAATATTTAGCAGTAGAACTTGAGGCTGGTCTTGAAGCTTTCAACTGCAGAAATTTCCCTGGTGCTAATTTTTGCTGGAGGGTTGGGAACAGCCTATAGAATTCACACTGGAATTTTTAGCCTTTATTGTGTTTTCATAAGCTACAGGCTCATTCTCCTCTGTTAGTGCATCTCTCACGGGCTTAATTCACCATCTGTAATTTCCTTACGGTGCTGAACTTTAAGACATTTGTTTCTTACACAACTCTATCAGGGTCCTTTGAAAGAAAAAAACCTGGTACAAATATTAGTCAGTGTTTTCAAACTAACTTATGTACTAAATGTAGATATATTCATACAGACTTTTATTAGGAAAAAATAAATAAAAAAATGAAAAAAGAGAATTTAATTTTTCTATAGACCAAAGGTGAAATCCTAGGATTTGGTGGGTTTGGGGGGTTGTTTGTTTGTTTGTTTGTTTGGTGTTTTAAGGAAGCAAGTTAAGAAAGAAATTTAATTTGTGTCGATTTTTTTGTTGCAAAATCTTTGAAATATTTCCACCCAATTTTCACAATTATCTTACTCAAACCCTGGATAGTGTTTCAACACAGGGAAATTCTCTAAACATAAGAGAAATATGCTGTAATTAGAAAAATAGGTTTGTTGAAATCTTTTTAATCACTTCAAAAATTTTTGACGGTAAAAAAGAAGTGTCAGAACTGACACTTTTCTGCAAAAGGTTTTAGTTTGAATGAATCAGCATTATTCCATAGGAAACCAGCTTGATGAAAATTACCTTGATGGTCTAAAGCTCCATTCAAAGATGATGATTATGCACCACAGCTGTCATCCACTGTAATTCTTTGATGCAAAAGAGTTATCATCTTCAAACAAGAGTAAATTTAGTCTGAGAACTCTTTAGGAGAGTTTACTTCCACGTAGTCCCTTACCTAAATGCATACATTTTCAGTGATAAAAAACTCTCTAAGGAACTCCATTATATGCTAGAAATATGTTTTTATTATTTAATTCCGGCAAACACAATTTGGATCAACTAATTTGGGGGTGGGGATGTGTTGAAATCTAATCTTTTCAGTCTCATCCCAATTTGACATTTTGATTTTAAGCTTAACCAGAATTTCTTTGGCTCTCTGATTCCTTAGCTGTATGTAATTTAAGAGAAATCAATTTAGAAATTAGATGTATTAATTACTCAGCAGTGGCCAGAAAAGAACTTGCCTTTTTGTGCTTGGTGAAGTTCAAATTTCTCTTCTAAGTCCTAAACTATTAATTCTACTTCAAGGTGAGCTAGATCAGTTTTTAGAAAATACCAGGAGTTTTCAGTGGAAACATTCCAATTGAAAAAATCCCTGTTTTTTAAATGATTTTAGGTACTCTGCTCTGTGAAATGCTGGGCTTGATGCAAAATGTCCCTGGGATCACACCAGCATGCAGGAAGAAAATCATAACAAACCTGGCCTCTGGAGAGAAGGGAGGCAGTCGGGAATCACAATCAGAGCTGCTTCTTCCACTGACTATGGCACATTCAGCATTCCATCCTTTTTTTGTAAAACCAGAAACACAACATGATTTCTCTGTTCCTTGGGTAACTGCTGAGGTTAGTTTATGTACATTTACTAAATGTACACTTCCCAGTGGAAGGAGTGCTATAGCTCAATGTTTTATGAAAACAACACATAAGGGTTGTTGCAAGGTAACAAAATCTTCAGCAAGGGCACTATTTTAAGAAAAACAATTTAATATTTTTGATCTCAAAATCAAGATGAAAATTACTTTTATTTAGCTCTTCAATAGTCTTTACAGAAAATATTTTTCTAGATAATATATCTGAAAGTGGAACATTTGAAACTCACTAACCAGAACTTTTCCTTTATTGATATTTTTGTTCATCTCTTTGAAAGGTACACACGTGACATACTGTAAAGTGTTAAGTCAAAGCCACAATGGAAGTTATAGGCTGTGATACTGTCTAGTGCTTTACTCAAGAATGTGTGGGAAAGAGTGTTTTCCATATCCTGTAAGCAAACAGACCAGTGTTGTCCTTGGGTTACAATGAAATTAGTTTTATCAGCTGCAGATGTGGCCCACTGTTTTGAATGCTGGTAAGCAGAGTGAGCTCTGCATCTCTGATTGCACGTCCCTAATGTTCTTTACCAATCGCTTAGTTGGCCGCCTCCCTGTCTATACCCAAAAAACATGTTAAAGCGCCAAAGTAATTCAGTGTAGAGTAAGCAAAAAGGACATCTTTCAGTAATTTTTAAGATTAGAAAACTCTTCCTCTCTTCAAGATGCATACAGAGGTAAAGCTGATTTCACCTCAATTTGATGTTAGGCTTATTTGATATCTTTGCCAAAAGTACCTGTCCTGTTCCATTACTTCACTCCTTCAGCTTCACCCTTAACTCTGCATGTTCAAGAACATGGAGGAAAAAACAGTTCACTAGGTCTTTTAAATTCTTTGCCTCTAAGCTATTTTGAGGACTGTAAGTTGGTAAAGAAAACTGATCATGCTAACCTATAGATCAATGTTTTTTCATTTGGAGAACCAAGAAAAAGTGTTCATATCAGAAGCCTCTGAAAAAAACCACACCTGCAACAACTGTTTGGCATCTGTCTGAAAAGACACTGATATGGTGAATGGATGAAAGGCATTGCAGCACGAGGTGCACACCAGATAGATTTGTATTGCATAACTTGGAGCTGTTTGTCAATAATTTCCTGCATGACAGAGATAGTGCTGGAAAATGTTAGGATCAGTGTCATGTTTGTCTCCTGCACACACAGGCAGCTTAGACATTTCTGCTTCAAGCAAGGATTCAGAGATCACTGTTGCTCCCCGTCGGTCTGATGGCATAATATGATTCATGCTTGGGTTCAGCTCAAGCACCAGTCCCAAGAATCAGCACCCTCCTGTAAATGGCCATGCATGGACAATACAGCACATAACCAAGAGCCCCTCTTGAGAAACAGTAGCTTGGGCAGTGGCTGACAATATGGGTGTATGTTGGTAGAGCTGTTAATCCTGATGTCAGTGGTGGTCTCAACACTTCCCCTGGCAAGTCTGCTGTTGAAAATTGGGCAAGGTACTTTCAAACATAATGCTGGTGATTTGTGTTGCCACAGAGACAGCTGGGTCCTGCAACGAGTTCTGTGCCAGTGACAGTGTGAGCTCCTAAAACATAAAAAGTTTGTGGCAAGGGCCTCTCAGCTAGCCCTGGGGACAACCGTGGACTTATTCATGGTGCTGTAGTAGCTCTTAGCCTTTTCCTCCCCATGTGCTCCACAAGAATGTGTCCCACAGCATCAAACCAAGCAGCAGTGTTTTCTTCCCCGGAGTCAGATGATGACAGTTTTGATCCCTCAGTGGCCTCCATGGGGGAAGGAACATACCTACATTTTCAACAAGCATGAGAAATATTCCATGAGAAGAGTTCAAAATACTTGTCTGTATATAGGGACAGAAATGATGAATGAGTCATAGTTACCAAAATCTTGACTTTTTTTACCTTTGTTACATAGATAACATTTGATCCTAGTCCCTTGGATCTGGGACCTCTTAGAAGGTGTTGCTGTAGAAACATTATTATCAAACATAAATACTAGCTTAAAATGTTGGGCAGCATTCCTGACTGCAGCAACTAAGGTAGAGAGAAAGGAGCTTTTACAAACTTCATCCACTGTTTCCCTGCTGCTGAAGAGGCCGTGGGTGAGCTCAGTCCCCTACATAATTCAGAGCAGTTCATGGGCTGCCATACCTTTTCCCTTCTTTGGATCATCCCTCCTCTCCCTTGGACACAATTCCTTCAGCGACTGACCCTGGCAGAGAGATCCTTCTCTGACAGCAGCCCTGTGCTCATCACAAAGGGAACGGCGCAGCTTCCTCCAGCCTGTTGTCCCTGTGCAAGGCCCCGGCTTAGCTGTGGTGGCTGCAGCCCCTGGGATGCCATTACTGGCCTGTCTGTCATGTTGCTATTAGCATGACTGAGAGGAACGACTCCAGCCAGTAAAAGGCATTAGCAGAGGTCATTAATGAAAGGTTCTGGGTATTCTTAGAAAATCACAGCATTAGTGGGATGATTTGAAATATTTATTAATGTGGGGAATTATGTCAGTTTGCAGATTTCTCTCATTACCCTTCATTTATTTTTTTTTCAGCTTGTTGCAAGGCTACCAAGCAGGACTGTGAGGAACCCAGCAGTGGTCTCTTCAATCACAGAAAGTGCTTTTAGAAAACATTATGGTAATGCTCAGCACTAAATGCTGTCTCTCCCTGAAAAACAGAAAAATCACCAGTAAGAAAATGAGAAAGTAACACAGGGAGAAGGCTGTTTGCTGGAGGAATCGTGCGTCTTTGCTCCATCTGTGAATGTTTTTTGAATTCAAAATCAAGATAGCTTTGAGCAACAAAAGTCAGATGGGAAACGGTCCCCAGGCTTGAACACAGGTGATGGGCTAGTCAAACAAGAAGGCAAAATCATTGTTTTCATCAGGTTTCCTTTTGCTCACAGAGGTGTTTCAAGAAAAAGCACGCAAACATGGTTAAGGAAGTGGTATTTGGGGCAAATTTTGACCTAGTTTTTAAAATAAATATCTAATGTTCATTTGCAGGCTCTTTGTAGGTGCTGATGAGTGGATGTCACAAAATTTGAATCCTCTCTTTTGAGACACTAAACTGTTTTTCAAATGCTTTTTCTAACTACTTTATTTTGCGCCATTTGGATCCATATCATCCTCTGTAGGTGCTAATGATGCTGCCTACAACTGTAGGCTGGAAAAGTAGAAAAAATACAGAGAATGAAGTTAGAGGAGGGGCTTTCAATCTATGCTCTCAAGGCCTGTGTAGAATCTGACTCATGTAGGAGAACTACTACCAGAAAAATCATCTTTGAGACTTATACCCACTCACATCTCCACCCGAGCACTAGCACCCACTCAAAATGAGTCTGAGTACTGATGGGTGAGCATGCTTGTTTAAATTGTTGTTGCAGCAACGGAGACATTGTTAAAGTTAACTGATGAAAGGGAAAATGATGATAGCCTTCAAATTGGTGAGAAGAATGTAGGTGATTGTCATAAACAGGCAAAAAGAGGATTTGTCATTTGTGTACAATGCCAGGCAGAAGTTGCTGTGCGGGTGTGTAGCTTTGCATATGTTTGTTGTGGTTGACTTAGCTTAAGTCAATAATTCTGCTGAGATAAGTACCTGAAATGCCAGAGGCAAATCAATGAAGGAAAATGTAGGTATCTAAACTTCTCCAGAATTGAACTAAATCCCCAGTGTAATACCTGCACAGTTAAATGCACAATCTAAAGAGAAATCAGCAGTTAGTTTTGAACAGAATTTGAGTTACACTGAAAAAACTTCAAAATGTCAAGATTTGTTGCATGATAAAGACAATCAAAGGATTTTGGTGTTATTGTTGTTTTTACCAGTCAACTTTGTGATTAATCATTTATCTTTCCTGAATCTGAAAAAACTAAGGGTAACAGGGAGTGAAGAGCGATGTAAGTAATTCTGTAAGCATGGACTTCAGAAATTTTCTCATAAACCTGCCACATTCGTTCTTTTTGGTAATGGGGGAACACACTGAAGAAGGAAGCATATCTGGTAATAATAATAACATCATCATGGCTTGGCTTCGTGAACGAAGATTTCGAAGGGCTCTACCCATGCTTGCTACAGGCTCACTGATGGCTGAAAAGGCCAATGCGTGACAGACAAGTCCGGTTGCAGAAGGGACACAAGAAAGACTCCCCAGGTGGCATCGACTGGACGTGATTCTTTCTGAATTGTCTTTTCTCCTCGAGAGTGATCTTGCGTGAGATCTCAAAGAAGGCAACAGCATTATAGATGGTTTGTCTCCAGGCCTCCCGATTAGAGGCCAGAGCAGACCAGTGATGATGATCAATATGGCCAAGGCTGAGATACTGTTTCAGGGAGTCCTTGTATCTCCTTTTTGGGGCTCCTCTCTTGCGACAGCCGGTGGCGAGTTCACCATAGAGCATGATCTTAGTGAGGTGGTGGTCCTTCATCCTGGAGACGTGCCCTGCCCAACGCAGCTGTGTTCTCAGCAGCATGGCCTC
>VYXB01002817.1:17560-57449 GCA_013397135.1 Pachyramphus minor
AGTAGACAGTACGATGGCTCTGTAAACACTGATCTTCGTACTTTTCTTCAGGTGTTTATTTCTCCAAACTCTTTTAAGGAGTCTATCAAACGCACTGTATGCCTTTGCCAACCTGTTGTCTATCTCTTTGTCGATCTTACCATCTGAGGAGATGATGCTTCCCAGGTAGTTAAATTGCCGGCCTGTTTTGAGTTCTGAGTCACAAATGGAGATATGGGGGTGATGGATGACTTCCTGAGGTGCAGGTTGATAGAGAATATCTGTCTTCTTCAAGCTGACTTCCAGCCCAAAAAGCTCAGCAGCTCTGCAAAGCAGGATGTTAAACGCTGCAGAACTACTTCTGTGTGAACAACGAGGGCAGCGGTGTCAGCGTAAAGCAGCTCACGGACGAGGTGGTTTAGGGTCTTGGTGTGGGCCTTCAGTCGCCTCAGGTTGAATAGGCTTCCATCTGTACGATAACAACAGCAGTGATATTAAAATTTTTAAATTAAGGAACACAGAATCTATAACATATATTGACTATTTGAATCATTAAGGGAATTCTGAGGGGCTCAAAGCCAGAGGAAAAATGTAGACTCAGGATTATATCATGCAAATCTGATACTACATGGTAGTTTCCCACTTATGCAAGGGAAAGCATTTCATTATTGATAAGCTGTTAGTAGTTGGAGTCCACACAAGAACTAAATTAACATGCATATTTACTATGCATATCCCAAACTTGGATCAAAACAAATAGAAAGGGACTCTAAAACCTGAATTTCAGGCACTGTTTCCAAATTATTATATATGACTTATAGCTGTTTTGGTCAGTAACTCTCTTCGTTAGAGAAGGAAAAAAGATGGTATTGCTAAGTTTTCTTCCCAAAGTTATGTGTGGTTATCTATAGAGGTGCAGACTATTTACACTACTTTCTCATTCATTTAAGTAGGATTCCTCATGTGACTAAAGGCTCATTGGCAGGAATAAAACTTAATAAAGTCCGACCCTGAAAAGATCTTCATGCTATTGACAGACGGATTTTATTCTTGTACAGTTTATTACAAATATCAGATACCTGAAACTGGAGCATGGTTGCCTATATTTCATGGTTATATTTCATGGTTACTGCATGTCCCTGAACGGGAAGAATATCACTGCAAATTTCTAGGGAAATTATTCCTTTGTATAAATTCAAAATATATTTCATCATTTTTGCCATCATTATTATTATTACTTTTCTTGTTGTTATTGTTAATGAAAATGCTCTCCAGAGTGTTTCTTACTGGAGTATTCATGCACAAGGAAACTATTACACTCTTATCCATTTTTTTTTAATTATACTCCTTTTGCTGTTATCCCAGTGCAAATTTTGATCTTTTACAGTATATGAGGAATTAAGGAGGTTTTTTATGCTAAACAAATTAGTCATATGGTACCTTGTTTTCATATTAAAGGTGATGCTGAGAGATAGCACTGGTGGCACATGCAAAGTAGAGGTGAAGCTCACTAGTTCTTTCAGGAAGTTCTAGAAATAGGCTCCTATGGCTTTCTGCAGCTGGAAATGTGAGAGGTTTCTCTTTTCTTTGGTTAAAACTTTATTTTTATTCCTTATGCCAAAAAATTGTTTCAAAACTCCTGTTGTCTTTCTGCACAACATCCTATGGCCTTACGAAGACCTCTGCTCTGAATGGACTCTGGCCATTCAACACTCAACACTCAAGTGTCTAAATGGAGTTCAACTGAAATTCATCTTGAAATGCCCATAACTTTCAGTGAAAAATGATGCCTTCCCCAGAACTTTAAAATGCTACAGAAAGCACATCAGCACATCTGGAAAATTGTACATTTTCACCCTTTAAAGGTCTAGACAGCAACAACAAACAATCACCCAAATTAATGATTTCTGAAGCCCCAAATTGTGTCAATGCTATTTTGAGGTCCTGTCAGCAGTTGCAAAGATGAAACTGGTGCCTGACCAGTTTGATTTTTATGCTGAGTAATGTGTGTGGGTGCTGAAGAAGCTCTGTCTAAAGACAGCTGCTGTTTGTCCTGCCTTCGACAGCCCTTGTGGCTTTTCATGCATGACCATTGAGATGCTGGTGGCATGGCAGGTCATGGTTCCCAGAACTCCAGTAAGAGAAAAGAGACTTACAGCTGTGCTTAGGAAATGAAACTGCAGTTGAGATGAGAGGAAAAGTGCAGTGAAAAATGAGGACAAGTTCTAAGCCCTCAGAAACTAATTGGCACCAAAGCCAACTTCATTCACTAAGACATGGGCATGAAACCAATTGCTTTCTCATCATGAAAATACTGAGAGTTTTTTAATACGGTTTTTCATCCCTTTTATTATTTTTTCCCCTGCCGTTCTATTCTTTCCTTCTGTCTGATCACTGACCTTCTATTCGCCCTCTTCTCTCTCAGTTCTAGCATTTTTGCTTTTCTCTGTTCCTCAAACAAACACTTAAACTCGACATTTATTTCCCCCCTTTAAAGAGTCCCTTGGTTATCCCCTGTTTCAAGCACCCTTTTTCCCTCTGCTAGTTTGACTCCCTCACCTTCTATCTTCTCCACTAACTCACACCTACCCAAACACAAAGTTACTATTTTTTTTTTCTTTTTTACTTGGAAAATGCGAATGAATGGGCAATGGGTGGATGTGAAGGGGTATTCCCAGAATGGGTGTCTTCATCAAATGCCCAATGAAAACTGATCAGCAAATGTGTTGGGATAAAGGTAGAGAAGATGGCAAGGAGATTTTTGAAGGCCTTTTTACTAATCTAGAAAGATGTCCAAGACAAAAGTTTTGCATGGAAATAGAACTAACTTTTCAAGTGTCTAACTTTTCAAGCGAATAACCCTCTGAGAGTTTACCATAGTCTGAGAAGAACACACACACACATACACACACTGTACTCTCTCTGACATGGAATTTTTCTTTTTAATTTGTTATCTGAAATTTTAATTAAAGTCATCCAAATTGAAAGAGTTTTTGGCTCTGTGTATGGCATTACAAAAGTCACCACTAGCATAGCACTGCAACGCGTCATAATGAACTCTGTCTTTTCATGCAGCAAAACAATTCCTTCGGTGGTAAACCAGTTACATTTCTGTGATGAAACATGAGAAGACTCTGCAAAGAAATGTTAGTTCTTTTCCCTGTAATTCTGTTGGTCACATAACTACATATAAAGAAGGAATTTTCTGATATGTGATTAAAGCCCTGCCTCAGTCAACTAAAACACATTTGGTTTTGGTTTTTTTTTTGTAATAAACTCAAGTTCACAGTCAGCTATTACTTTTCTTCAAATAGATCATGTGGTATTTTTATTTTCTTGCCTACTTTAAAACATATATTAACACTGCAGAAGGAGTGGTTTGAAATGGAAGTCTGGGGCATAAAAATACATGTGATTAAATACCACAATTTTATTACTGAGAAGGACAATTTGGTGGCAGCAGGCTCCACGTGCCCTTATCAAGACGGATTGGGCAGGCAACATATACAAAAAGCCAAGGCTGAGGAATGAAGAGGCAACTCCACATATTTTTCAAATCAAATTTTCAACTTCTCTCTCAAAATAATGTAATGCATAAATCTGCTTGATCATAGGTAAGCAGTGGCATAAAGACAAAATAGAGTAGGTTGAGTGAAAGATCTCACCAACCAAAATTGTGTGTCCTCAGTCATCAGTGCAAGCCCACCGGAAATGGATTTTCTGGTGGGCTGTAAATGAGGCTTTTCATCCTATCCAGTCACTCTTTGGCTTCTCTGCTGGCAGCTTTCATCACTAACAGACTGAAACAAGACTGGCTTTGTGCTCTGTCTTCTCAAGATTTATTGTGGGACAAACTAAGATACCCACCTCCACTATCTCTCTGAAGAGCTATTCCACCTCTGAATTGCCACCCAAAGAGGAGCCCTACACACTAATAGGCTTGGTCATGAGAACTGGCCCAGGCATGGAGCGGCCACACAGAGGAAATTTTGTGTTCTGCCATTTGAGCGACTGTTTGTAAATAGAGATTCATATTGTATTCAGATGGGCCATGAGATGCTAATACATCTTAAGCAACACAGCCTTGATCTGGATTTAAACTGACAATCAAAGAGAAATGAGACATATAGCATCTCCTTTGAGTCATCTTAATCCTTTTTCTGCGATGTGATTTTAATATAATTCTTTGCATTCACATAGCATGGCTTAATCTGAATTAGCTTTCTGAGCAAGACCTGATATGGGCTGATCTTTAGCCTCTCCAATCGGTTTTCTCTCAGACAGACCTAGTTTTAGTCTCCTTAATATTTCTCCAGCTGTTTTGTTGTGACCTTCAGCAGCTCTGTCTCCCTCCAGATGACCTAGATGCTTTGCTTCTGTAATCTGAACCCCCAGTTCTCAGAGGCTGCCTCTGCTCCACTGCTCCTTTCTAAGCTTGCAATAAGCTCTCACAGAAAGCTCTTAAAGGAATACAGTCAAATCATGGCACCGAAAAGAAGTCACTCTTGCAATTAAAATCTGCTAATGACCTAGGGAAATGAAGATACAAATGGTCACTTTTCATAAAGAAGGGAAATTACCACTAAGAATCAAAAAGGTTGTGTGCTCTGACTTGTGAAAGAGCTACAGATGATGGGCAAAGGAGGTGACAAACTTTTTGTGATGATTAAAAATGATTTAGTAAAATTGGTTCTAAGGCTGGCTACAAAAAGTGTCTGAAGGATTCTACAATGTTGAATAGCTGCAAGACAAAATGGCAGGTGAAACATAAGGTTAAGACCATTGTATCACATACAGGAAAAACACTTCTAAGTGAATGGGCTCTAATTTAGCTATTGACATGGGGGGAAGAAAAGAATGGGAATCACAAGTAGAAAAAACCATAATTAATTTGATAAGTATATTGTGTGCTCATGTTTTTTCAGAGATTTTTTTTTTCCCATAAAATGTGGTCAAAGGAAAGTCTGTTCGAAGCTATGGAGATAGCTTAGAGCCTTTTAACTTGGAAAAGATATGACTGAGGGAAAATATGATCAAGGCTTATGAAATTATAATGGTTTGGAAAAGGACAACAGATCTTCACTGGTTCTCATAATGAAAGAATTAAAGTGCACCAAAACAAAATAGCCAGCAGGAAATATAAATTAAAAAAAGAAGTGCTTTTTTGCACAGCAGGCAGTTAAACCAGGTAATCCTTTGCCATAGGTGTTGAGGAGACAAAAGCAAGAAAGGGTTAAAAAAACCCCTGCTAGATATATTCATTAATGCAGAAGTAATGTAGAATAACCAAGGGTTATTTAAAATAAGCTCCAGTTAAATCTTTGAGGTGAAAAAAATCTCCTGGTCCAAAAACCTCCAGCTCTTGATCCTAAGGCATCAAGAAATAGGAGAAAGATTGGAAATAGAAGAAAATATTTCTTATATTTGCCCTTTTTCTAACTTTTTTCTTCTAAGTAGCTGGTATTGGCCAGTATCAGAGACACAATGCTGACTTAGAGTTGATTTTGTTCTGACTCACTAGAGGCATCCTTCTGTAATGAAGGAGAAAAGCTTGTACAGAAACTGTTTATGACAAAAATGGAGAGAAGTAAACATAATCTCCAGCTCGGGTACTTCCAATACGCAATTAAGCCTCTAAACAGATTACAAAGATAGCAATGATATTTTTAAGTGCAGAAAGCACATTTCCAGCGCAGAACCATCCAAGGAAGAATCCAGGCAAGGAAGAGTCTTGTTTAGATCTTGCGTTGCCCAGGTACTTGGATGCAGGGTTAACAGAAGCACTGGTGGGAGACATCCTGCTCTGGGCAATTTTGTGAACCAGCCTCCATGGTCAAATACTCTGCTGCATGAGGGAGGAGCTGATGATGATGATTTCAAATGAGCTATAAATAAACTCAAGGACATCAAACAAGCAAGTCACACAGAATCACAAAATAGTTTTGGTTGGAAGGGACCTTTAAAGGTTATCCAGTTCCACCACCCTCCAATGACCAGGGGAATATTCAACTAGATCAGATTGCTCCTAGCCATTTACAATCTGACTTTGAATGTTTCCAGGGATGGGGCATCTACCACATCTCTGGGCAACCTCTTCCAGGGTTTCACTGCCCTCGTTGTAAAGTCTTCCTTATATCTAATCTAAATCTACCCTCTTTTAATTTAAAACCATTACCTCTTTTCCTATTCACAACAGACCCTTCTAAAAAGTCCCTCTCCATCTCTCTTGTAGGCCATCTTTAGGTACTAGAAGGCTGCTCTAAGATGTCCCCAGAGCCTTCTCTTCTCCAGGCTGAACAACCCCAACTCTCTCAGCCCTTATCCCTAGCAGAGGTGTCCCATCTCCCTGATTGTTTCTGTGGCCCACCCCTGGACCTGTTCCAACAGGTCCGTGTCCTTGTTGTGTAGAGGATCCCAAGCTTGGATGGGGCTTCATAAGAATGGAGCAGAGGGGCAGAAACACCTCCTTTGACCTGCTGGCCACACTCCTGTTGATGCAAACCAGGATATGACTGGCTTTCTGGAGTGCAACCACACATTGCTGTGTGATGTCCAGCCTTTCACCCACCAGCACTTCCAAGTCCTTCTTGAATGTGATTGAGATTAGCAATTCTGAGGAACAGTAACAAGTTCTTGTAGAGGAAAAGTAGAGCCCACACAATGATGACTTTGCCAACAGGCCAGGCTTTGTATCAGGTGTAGAGAGCAGATGGCAACAGAAGGAAATCTGAGCTACATGTAACTGTTGCCACAGGCCCGCTCTGAATGCAACGAGCCAAAACTGCCATAAGAGACAGGCCAAAAGCTGTTTACATAACTACATGGAGAAGAAAAAGGAAGCAAAATATGATCCAAACAGGATGTTGCATTTCAGGACATAAGGTGGGAAGTGTTAGTCACAGCATTAGGCATGCATGTCTTTAATCCAACAAGAGGAACTGTCTGTGTGAAGGCATTGGCTCTACTTTCCAAAACTGCCTGGTACAGTGTGTTTTGAAAGGGTGCAGTGAAAGTTCATGAAATGAGGCTTTGAATGGTGGGGCATGTCGCATCAGATGGAAATGTTAATCTTTGCCTTTGCTACTGAATCACAATGAGCAATCTCTCTGAAGTTCTGCAGTCTGTAAATTTCTATCCTCTTATGAAAAAAACATTCAATTCAATTCCATTCACCCAAAATGTTATGAAGCCACAACTTTTCCTGGAAGCAATGTTACCAGAAGCTTGGAAATTGGTGAGATTTCTAAGCACACAATAATAAAAAACAAAAATCAGGTGACATGTAAATTCAGACAATCAAAGTAACAGAGTCATGGTTTTAAGCTATCTATTTCAAATATTTTATTTCCCAAAGTTCAGTATCAAATCAAGACTTGAAGGCAAGAGCTACAGAAATTATTCATAATCTGACAACTCTTACCACTCCTATCACTAGCAGAAATTTCAGCTCCAGGTATATTTATAGACCAGCATTCTGTACCCAGACATGACCGACAGATTCTTCAGCTTTGTTTAGCTGATTTGGTAGAACTGGCAATGGTATATAAACAACCAGTGTTTCTCCACTCTAAGTCATACTAAAAATACGACTTTGAACAGGATACCAGAACTCAAAAAGAAAATATTTTCTTCATACACAAGGATAAACCCGAAGCTTTTTGACTTCAACTTGTTGAAGAAGGATTCTTTGGGAATGCAAAAAGAAAGAAAGAAAGAAAGAAAGAAAGAAAGAAAGAAAGAAAGAAAGAAAGAAAGAAAGAAAGAANAGAACTCAAAAAGAAAATATTTTCTTCATACACAAGGATAAACCCGAAGCTTTTTGACTTCAACTTGTTGAAGAAGGATTCTTTGGGAATGCAAAAAGAAAGAAAGAAAGAAAGAAAAGCCCAGCACCTCTTCAGTTTCAGAAGTCCTGCTTAGAAAAAGTATGGCTGTAGTGAGTTTGTTTTTGTCACAACTGATTTCCCCTCTTTTTAATAAAATTGAGATGTGACCACATCTTCCAAAGGCAGTGTGTCCTTTATACACTTATATAACCCATAGTACTGGGATTGGCTGGGGTAGAGTTAACTTTCTTCACAGTGGCTATTATGGGACTGTGTTTGGATTTGTGCTGAACACAGTGATGATAATACAGTGATGTTTTTATTATTGCTGAGCAGTGCTCACACAGAGACAAGGCCTTTTCTGCTCCTTGAACTGCCACGCTGGCAAGGATGTTAGACATGCATGGGAGGTTGGGAGGAGACACAGCCAGGACAGGCGACCCAAACTGACCAAAGGGATGTTTCATAACACAAGAAATCATGCTCAGAATATAAAGTGGGGGAAAGAAGGAAGAAGTGGGGGGTATTTGGAATGATGGTATTTGACTTCTCAAGTAACAGTTACACATGATGGGGCCCTGCTTTCCTGGGGATGGCTGAACACCTGCCTGCCCTTGGGAAGCAGTGATTTAATGCCTTGTTTTGCTTTACTTGTGTGCACAGCTTTGGCTTTCCCTATCAAACTGTCATTATCTCAACCCAGGAGTTTTCTGGCTTTTACCCTTCCATTTCTCTCCCTGATCCTGCTTGTAGGGGAGGGACTGAGCAGCTGCATGGAGTTGGTGGCTGGCTGGGTTTAAACCACAACATCCATAAACACTTCAGATAAGTGAGGACCGGCCCCTAAAACCTTTGTGGCTTATCTCTGAGTTGTGTGCCTTGGGTCCATTGGGCACTCTCTTCTCACTGGAAATGAGGTCTGAGTCTGTCATATGTTGTTTGGTTTCTGCAGAGGGTGCTGAAGCTAAGGGATGTCAGCGGTGTTTATAGAAGCAGGAATGATCCGTTCTTCACAATTAACCATGAGTGGGCATAACTGAACCGAAGGATGAGCATGAGCCTCGATGAATGTAGGCATACATGGGTGTGATGGCTGAGGAAAGGGTTGGAGAGGCTTAGGGTAGAGCAACAGTGTTTACACAATTCATCCTTCTATACAGGAGACATGGGATCTGAGCCATTGACAGGTGAAGTCAGAAAGCACTTTTGGAGCACTGGTCTCAAAGTACAGAGGAAGAGTCACTCTGCAAAGTTAGCATGCAAAGCCTGGCTGCCTCCTCACCCAAAGACATGCCACTGCATATGCAGCTCCCAACACTGCCTACAGCTGCCTCTTGCAAGGATCAAAATACCTGTAGAGGTTTATCTCTCCTTTTCATTACTGGCAAAGATGTTCAGCTTTGCTCTTCGCAGTTTCAGAAAAATAGATCTGATGTACTGCACTGCCTTGCAAAACTGAGAAGTTGTCACATCCCATCACAGAAACAATGGCCTCCTAAAATGGATAGATCACTTAACAAGGCTGAGGTTTCCAAGGACAGAGCATTGCTACTTGGGTTAAAAAAGCAGATAGGTTTTTTTATTTGCTTATGTCAAAAGCAACATATATCATAATCCATTAAAAAGGCTTTTCTGGACAGACTTGGTTTGTAAGATGGCATTCTGGAATTTACTGTTCCAGATGGTGAACATCAGAGAAAGCTTCCCTGAGATTTCTTTTCTGTTACTGAATACTTGTCTGGCTTTAAAAAATAATAATAAAAAAAAGAATCTATTTGTGGCAGTCACCCAGCAAGGCATGTTTCATCCTAAGCAGCTAAAGAGTTATATAATTACAGTCAACAGAAAGCAGTCTTATCTGGAAAGTGTCAGGCAGGCTTACTTACAGGCAGTGATAGGAACTCACTCCCTGCCACAATATGATCTTTAATGTTTCTTCTTCTTTTTATTGTTTCTTGTGTGTAACTTTTTGCCCTGATGTTACCTGGATTGTACTGGTTCAGTATTAGTCTTCTGTAAAATCAATGGAGCCTCTGAATTAAAAAAATATAGATAAAAAGAGAAAAAAAAGGTTTTGCCAACATAATATTAATGACTTGTCAAGACAGCTAAGCTTGGCATATGAAGGCAGCTTTCTTTGGCTATCCAAAAACATTTCTGCAGTAATTGGCTTCTTTCTTACAGTTTTGAAGGTTGTTTCCCCAGTACAGTAGTATACAACTGACGATTTATGCTTCTTACCAAAGTGAGGAATCTACAAGAAAAATAGTGCCTAAACCACACTTGGAAAAAAAAATGGCTATAACACAGCTACTAGAACTTTCTTAAGCCACTTCATTAAAAATAAAGAGGTGAGGATACTGTAAAAAATCCCAAATCAGTAAAGCCTGGGCTTCTCACAAATTGCAAAGTCATTGGACTAGTCAATGAACGGAGAAGCTTTTTTCCTAGATGACTATAAAATAATTTGTTTCTGCAAAACAATCTGTAGTAATTCTGGAGGAGATTTTTTTATCAACTGAACTGTGCTGTTCCAAAGGGACACCAAAGAGCAGCAGCTCTGGATTTTGGCATACTACACTTTGATTTGGGCCTATGTGTGCATTGACTTGGAAGGTGATGCCCCCTGCCAGAGAAGAGTGGGAAACGGTAACAACCAGAACAAGGGCTCAGGTATTTCTTAAGCTCTTTTTCCTGGTGGCTTTGTGACAGATTAATTCACTAGACAGGCCAGAGCATAGTTACTGTGCCTGTGCAAGCAGGCTGTACCCAGCCAGTTGCTGGTGTCATCTGTGACCTCTGCACACCTTCATAGGTCCAGTCCTGGATACAGAGCATCCATTCAAGGCAGAAACACCTGCATACACAGAAGTGATGCTTCTACCCACCAGCCATGCAAGCAGGTGGGAAGGTCCTAGGAAACATAGGAACTAAAAGGCAAAAAATCATACACCCTTCCTTCTCTGTAAAATGGAATGAAGTCCAGACTATTTTCAAGTCTGGTGGTCAAAGATACCATCTGTAAGGACTGATAGCTAATGCACAGAATCTGCATGACAGATAAAGAGACATGGGTTTTCTATCAGCAACACAGTCCATAACATAAAGAGAATAAAAAATAGAAGAAATAGTACTGAGTAGTGACATCTTGAAGTAACAAAATTATGCTAATGCAATAAAAGATACAGGTTTAAGAAAGTGCTGTATCAGCAATGAATGGATGAATAATCCCCACAGCTATGCTTTCAAACATACCCTATCCAGTTATTTTTCAGAAGCCTCTAAAGAACATAGAAAGCTGCCCTGGGTGATGTTCTCATCCTAGGCTAGTATGACAGCTTACAACAGCCACAGGACCAAAAAACCCACCAAAACCACAGGCCAGTCACACCTATGTTGTCTTTGATACTCTCCTTGGGCCAGCTTGTGGACAAGTTGAACATCTATCTGCATTTGTGCTTTGCTATTCTGTTCAGAGCTGCAAGTCATTAAACCTTAGTTTAAGGAGGGAAGAGAGTGAAAGGCCAGAGGTTGGCCATGAACTTTCTCATGGAGAGATGAACAGTGCTCTCCACGAAACTGCCTCATGCTGGGAATCAATGAGTGATTTAAGATGTTGAGGGATGTGGTGAAAGAAGACATTGAGAAAGAAGAGAACAACCCAGTCAACCTTTCATGTTCCCTCAGATATGGTGGGAGCTCCATTTCCTTTTATGCCTGCAGAAGTCATTGTGACTTGTGTTGACACCTCAGAGTGGTATCCTCCAATGCTCTGTTGTTGGCAGAGTTCTTCAGAGTGACTTGAGTTCTTCCTAGCTTGTTTACTGGCTTCTACATTGTGCTTTCTGCAGCTTAATCACATTCTGTCAGACACTAATGGGGATGTTGATTAACTAATTATCATTTATTGGTAGCTGATCTTCCTGGGAATGTAAGGGAAGCTGCTCCTCATATATGTCACTAGGACATCTTTGTTCCCAGCTTAATCAGAGATTTTCACCTGTTGGTTTGGGATTTTTTTGCAAAAACAAAGCTGAGAATGTATATACTGCACAATCTTTCTCACATTACAGATCCCAAGATTGTGCACCCATCACTGAGATAGGCAGTAGTGAGGAAGAGAAACAGACGGTCAGCCAGTTGAGTACAGCCATGTGTATTCCACAAAGCATCCTAAGAAACTGGGCTTGATCCCCATGGTAGCAACTTTTAGAGGAATTTCTCTTGTCTGTTGGCCACAGCAAGAATAAAGGACTAAAATCCTGATACAATGGGCAAATCAACTGAGTGGAAAAGGACATCTTCAAAAATAGATTCCAGATTTTAGGTAAGACATAGCTTGTGAAAGAAATCAAAAATTGTGATGGGTATTTTCTTCAAGGGAATACTGATACTGCTGTAATAAGACATGTTTATGAGACAGTTTGAGTGTTACAATAAAAGAGCTCTGGCTAATTCTGAAATTAAGAAACATGCACAAGGTCAATCAATGGAGTGTATTTCTGCTAAGTTAAAAAAACAGCATATGGGACAGAGCCGCCAAATTCCAACGTGTGATCTGTGCTGTAGAAGAAGGTACCAGACATGCCAACCTCCAGTTCTTGTTATGCTATTTTTGTCTATAGCTGAAATGGAGAGATTTCCCTTGGTTAAAATGGATTTTTAACCTGATCCAGTATTCACAGATCTGTTGGAATATCTAGGATATTCTAATAAGAATGTTAAAGGGGAGAACTGGAATGGAAGAGTAGAGAGAAAAGGGAGAAAAAAGTGTTGGAAAATGCATGGGGGGGGGGAAGAGACAATTAATACATCCCAGAATAGGTATGTAGGCAAGAGATACACTACACAAAAATAAGTGAAAAAAGGCTACAAAATGAAAGAACATTTCTATTCAACTCTCTCTCTGATTATAATTTCTGATAATGTCAGAGGGACAAGGCATTAGTCCCATTAAAACTGTCTTATGACTGTAGAATGCAAATATGTTGTATGTATGATCCCACTTCAGGGGATAGTCAAAGAATGACTGACTATATGGGCTTTACATGCTTTGAACAGCTAATAGTTTGATAAGAAATACTGAAGATACCCATCCAGCCATGTTTTATCTTTCAGGGCAGGGGAGACAGCAAAAAAAAAGTGATGAGTTTTGTAGTTGCCACTTCTTTTGAGTGTTATGCAGTTCTGATCCTAGAGAGGACTGCAATTTGTTAAAAACGTGTTCCTGTCTCCTATGTCACTGTGCCGTATCAATCATCACAGCAGTGTTAGGATTTCTGTGTGCAGGTACAACGCTGCTGTGTCACAGGTTTGCCATATGACTTTGAGGAAAGGACAGTGCCAAAATGAGGATATTTTTAAGGAGATCATATATAAACTTCAGAAATAGTTACTTTAAAATCAACCCTAGTTATCTGCAAAGAAGGGATGTGAATAAAAATAAGATAGTAAATAATATTTTAAACAGTAGATTTCAATATTAGTAAATCAAAATTCTATTTTTTTCCCTTGTTATTCGATTTTTTACTGAATCATTTTGTTACTGGAATAAAATGGAGGCAGGGAATTGATAAAGCTGCATGATACTAGAAACCAGTTCTTCACGCTACCACTTCTTTTATGCACAGCCATACATAGATAACATAATTTCTGTGCCTTGGTTTCCCTATGAGGTAAGGAATAGGTATTCCTATTAATAACATGATTTCTTTAAAGGAGTGAAACTAGACTTAAATAACACTAAGAAGTTTCAGATCTACTGAGAGTAAATGCTAAAAAAATTTCAAGTGTTGTTGTTACAGTAAATGGGTTTCCAGAAAAGATAATTATCAAGCTGAGAGAAAACATTAAATGGTAAGCCTCTTGAATGAATGACCTGACTTCCCTAAATACAATTCCATCCAAATAAAGTGGCACTGTTTTTTTGATTTATCTTGAATTAGTATCACTTCTCATCTTTGTTGCTGCACATATTATATCTAGAGTTCATTAGCTGCATGGCCAAAAGGTGGATGGGAGTGGGGGGAGCTGCACTGCCTCATCCCATGTCACACAAGCCAACTACATGCCAGCTGAGGCTATCTGAGCAGTCGATGTCCTTTTATCTGCAATGGTAAATCTGCGTTTTCTCTCTTTGCATTGAAGCAGTGGAGAGGCAGAAATAACTGGGGCAAAGTTCTAAAGGGCAGGATTGTGTAGCTTTTATTCCCTTGTTGCATAACACGTTATGTGAGTGTCTGAAACACCAAGTTAAGACTTATCTTGAATTTAATGATGCAATTGCCCCATTCCATAGCAAACTGCAGGAATCACTAATTACATCTCTTAGAGGCCAAGCTATTCAGCTTACATCAAATGAGAGACTGGAAAAAATAATTACTGTTAACAAGTGAACTGAAACTATTATGCAAACTTCCCCAGTGTGCAGAAGCTGCAAGCCATAATCTGATTGAGATGGAGGACAATAAACAGCAAATGTTGTTAGAGCACGTGGATTTTCCTATGTCCTGTTTTAGAAAGAAAACAAAATAAAACAAAAATAAAGTTAAAAAAATAAAATCTAAGAGGTCAATGCAAAAAATGCAAGCACATATTTCTGCCCTAGGGTCACAAACACGAATTGGGATGCTGATGAGACACTGCCCTCTGCAAAGCCTCTGAGTTGAAGGAACAAATTACATCATTGCCATCAACCAGGCCAGTTGAATACCAGTTCAAAGTCTGCTTTCCCTTTTCCACTCTATCTGCTTCCAGCTGGCCCTGTCAGCTCAGATGTTGCAAAGAAAATTCTCTTCCTTCTCTGGTGAGGAGTGAATGCGCTATAAAGACTAGCTTGAAATAAAACTGGGCCACCTGCCAAACTTCGATTCAGGGCTCCAAGTTGTCCTAAAATAAGCACATTTACCTTCTGCCACATGGTGAGAGCCTATCCCATGGCTGTTTTCATTCTTTCCACCTCTCCCATGTTCTCTTCACTCACCTCCAGTGCCTCACCCCACAGTATAACCTTCTTCCCAAGCCTCACCAGGGCTTTTACAGGGCAGTGCTGATCCTAAAACTGGCTCAGTGTTTGCACAGGGCACTGTAGAAGAGATCTGGGAGCTGCAAACCCATCACCTCCTACAAGAACACATCTGTTGCTCCAGCATCACTGCTAACTTGTGCTATGGTCCACATCAAGCTGTCTTTCCTTCAAAGGGAAAGAGGCCTTCAATTATCTTGAATTATCCTCCACAGCAGTCGTTGCTGCAGACAGCTGGCTTGATAGGATGCAGGACTGGGCAGGGTTTGGGCAAAGTCCTTATAACCATATGGTTACAACAGTCATTGAACTATTTATGCCTGAAACTGGATCTAACTGTAAGTCAAAGTCTTGGTCTTTTGTTTCATTAATGGAGACATTGGAATCACTATTTGGCATAAGAATAGATTTTTTTGACATCTCAGGTTGTTAATTTGCTTTGAGGCATCTGAGTCCTTTTGACTCTCTAGGGAGAGATTTCTGTAGAGTACCTTCCAGGAATTCAACAAATATTCTTATTTTTTTAGACACCATGAAAGACAGAATGTAGGTTCAGCTGAGCTAGCAATCAGGCTTTCTGTAGCAACTGCCATCATCTTAAAACTTGAATTAGAAACATTTTTAATTTACAGAGGGGACTAAAGAAAACTATTTAGGACAAAGGTGTTGTAGAATGGGAGAGAGCTGGAACAGCAGAGCAGAACTGAAACTTCACCCGCCATATTTTATGAGACAGTGGGAGAAAATAGAAGTGAGTTTTATTTGTAGCAAGGTGACCCACCGTGCTTTCATGGTTGAACTCACAACTTGCACAAAATAGTCATGTTTTAGGGCTTGTGAGTCAGAAATAAATTTAAACCCCGTATTTTTTTTACTGCCAGTGGTACTCCTTTCTTTCTTCTCCTGTCCTTGCCAAGTGTGACACTTCAAGCCTGTGATCTCAGGACTGTTAGAGAAGAGAGGCAGGTGGGATGATAGCTTTAGTCTATTTATATCTACTCAGAGTGTACCTCAACCTTGAAAATTCTCCCAGGCTCTTTTTTTCTCTTTATCAAACAATGTCATTGCAGTGGATGGCTACATACACAGTTGGGAATCACTTACTATGGCCGTGTGAAATACTGCTTATGAGACTTCAGATGGATACAAAACCCATCAGGCAATGGAGGCAGATCTAGAGGTACTTGGTCAAGTGGAATCAAGCCGTGAACAGCAAGGGAAATAGTCATTGCAGAACACCAGATGACTCAGCATTGCCAAGAATTTCAAAGGCAAAAATTTAGAGGTGAGTTTCAGAAAGGCTTAAAAATATTATAGCCTCATTGTTTTCCTTATAAGTCTCTCCCATAATTGAGACAGGAACTATTCCTTCCCTTGAGTTTGATGTACTTTCTTTGGCATTCCCAGATGCCCTGTAACTCTTCCAGGTTCATTTCCTGTGGTTCTATTACTTCAAATGCTTCACATAGCACTCTTGGGCATCTTAATAGCACTTTATTATAGGTTTACTGAGTAAGATCAGACTACTCTGGCTCCTTCATTATCTTTCTTAATCTCTTTTTGCTCTCTTGCTCTCCTTACCTGAGATGCAAATATACTAAAATGCAAAACAGTGCTCCATGTGCTCTGGGGCTTCCTCAATGCCACAACCTTTTAAAGAAAGCAGTCCAGGAAACACTCTCAAAAACACCTCTCATCCCCCCTCTGGATTGCACTCTATATCTGGGAAGTGTGAAACTCTCATCTCAGCCTGAGAAGTTCTCCTAGTTTCTCTAACTGTCAATCAAATACCTATGCCTGTACACGCCCCCAAGGATTCATCCAACTACTGAAAATCAGTTGTTGTCCATTCTGCCATTTGGCTATGGCGAAGAGAAGTGAAATAGGAACTCAAGGAAACAAGTGCTGTATCATGAGACTTCTAATAAAAATTACCAGCAAGCAGCATATATGAGAGCACTCAGAGTAGCTGACATGAGTGTTCCCTCACATTGGCAGTTGCCCCACAGTGGGGTGACTCAGGGGTAGTTGTCTCTATCAGCTTACAGAAAGGCCACATGTAATGTTGTGTGCACCCCAGCACCCTGCCCTCTATCTTGGGTGACTCTGGGGCACCACAGCAGAAAATTCCATATATCCAGCGCCACCCCCACCCTGCGCCCACAAGATTTACATAACAGGATCGCACATATTTGCTCAGAAGGTGGAGAATGGCCAGTTACCTTGATCAGTAAGGGAGGAATAGTTCTTCACAGCAAAAGATACCTAGCACTCCTGCTTCTAATCAATCTCCATTACACATCTTTTCCATATCTCACAAGAACCATATAGTCAAAGGCATCAGAAAAGATGAAAACACAGTTTCTGCTTTTGAAGAACTGGATCAGGCTGGGCACAATGATTATTTATTTTTTTAAATAAAAAATGCTGGCCACTTCATCAAGGCGAGTCCTTTTAATCTATATAACGAAGTCATATCTTGCTTTCAGTCTTCTTCATGACAAATTTGTGCTTATTTGAACTATTTGTATTCTTTATTGCATAGCAATTACCCTGCTGGGAAAGGATAGATTTAATGACCAATCAGGTAATTTCTTTTGCTAATTTCTTTGCTTATATCTCAGGAGGATACATGCTAAATATTGTTTTTAATAAAAGGCGCTTTCTTAACCTACTGCATATAATTAAACCACTGGAAAAGCACAGAGAGATCCTCCTTTTTTAATAAATGACTCATGATCTTGCCTGCCTTGCTTTTCACATGCTGAATGTGATCCATCTTGTAGGGATTTGATTCATAAGACGCCTCAAACATGGCTTTTGATTATGTGGTCCCTTCAAAATGTTATGAACTGTCTAAACAAAATGCACCATAAAACTAGTAGATTCAAACTTTCATCTGCAATTACAATATCTTTTTGTAGCTGAGGCCAGTGGAAACTTTTTTTAACAGAGGCACATGGCTGCACAAGTGTCCTGGCAAGAGCCATTCACTACATTTAGATGGCAGAGGACAAGCAGAAAACAGTGGAATCAACAGAATTTATGAGCTCATGTCCGATCATTTATTGCCATGTGTAAATTACTTGGTAGCCTAAGTGAGACTCTGACAAAGCTGGCCTAAGGACAGAATGAGGATTGAAGATCATAGCCTTGTGGATTTGGGTTTTTTTCCCAGCTCTAACTGTGCAGCACTAGATAAAAGTTTGCTTGGGTAAAATGAGAGGATCTCTCACATTTGCCTACGATTTCTAGGCAGGCAGCCTTATTTCTCACTAGCTCCAACCAAGCTATTGTATATGTGGAATGCTGGGGTATTTCCTCAGAGCATCAGTAGACCAGATTTATGGTGCTTGACCTGAAGGACCAACACATGAACATGAGGATGATTTAGCACACGTGCTCATGGCCTCTACCCTTCTCAGAAGCACCAGCTGATTAGCACATGTGCACACTCAGAAGAATGTAACATATCATAGAAGCACTCTACATGACTCGTAGTAATTAGCTGAGTCTTACAACTTATGGAGCAACGGAAATGTTAATTTAACAAATCAAATACAAAGACAGTAAAATTTTCTGAGCAGATTGAAAAGGTTAGTTCCCGTGAGTAATTACGCTAACACTCACCTACCTGTGTGTTAACTGGAAACCATAGCATGAAAAATATAAAAAAGGAATGACACATACATTATTTCTATGATTTCTTGAAACTGTCAAGATGTGCAGACATTTTCACAAAAGTTTGAATAAAAAGCAGAGAGCACTTTACCCTGGCAGTGAGTCAAATTCAAATCCTTTACCTACAAGTGTATTTTTGGTGATTTGAGGGCAAATATAGCATTTCCTTATATAATTGCCTCAGAAAGATGCTTTAAATGACTTCTGAAGACCATGAATTTCTGTCTTCTGAGAGTGCACATGAATCTGCAATCTGCACAGCACTTGAATTATCAACTGCCTGAACCTGGTCAAGACCTTGTGGACTTTGCCAACACAGAAAGCTGATCAGGCACTGTATAAAAGAATGGAAAAACCCCAGCCATTCTCTTTTAAAATCACCTTGTTGCAGTCAAGGAGAGCTTTCTGTGGAGAGATGCCACGCCAAGTTAATGACAAGCGTCTACTCAGACACCTGCTGTCCTAAACAAGTTGACATGCTTTAATCATTGAGCAGTCCTGGGGTGGAGCTGGGGAGAAGAAGGCTGACAGCTGGCTGGGGAAGCAAATGGCACCCACAGGGCAGCAGTGCATCAGGGAACGGGTTCTGCCAAGGGAAACCAGGTAGCAATGGAGTGTCTCACTGGCCCTCTTCCCTGTGAGCTCTGCCAGTAGCAAACAGCTTTAAATCCCCTCTCAACTGATACATAGCCTTTCCCTGGTGATCCTATTTACTTTTTGGGATGGCTCCCAGCACCTAGCAGTCATGAGAGATTGCCACCGTTTCATGATGCTGCTCCCACTCCCCCAGGAGAAGATAGGAGCCAGAGGAAGATGGGATGAGGAGCAGATCTTGGCCTCTTTGGCATACAGCAATAAACCTGCAGGGTTGGCAGGGACAGGACGGATCTTGCCAGGATGGGAGTAAAAAAGATTTTTCATTTCTTATTTCCACTTTGTTTCTGATCACTTGCTCTGTTACAGGCTGAAGTGCCAGTGTGTACTTCAGCACAGAAAATGGGAGGCTCAGCTGAAGCCTGAACTCACTCGTTGCTAAGAGAGTAACCTAATTTACAGCAGATGGTGTTTATTGTTACTTCCCATCTGCATGAGGATTAAGAATTCTTCTCAGAAAAAAATGATGCAGCCTGACAGCATCCTGGTAAGAACAGGCAAACTTAATTCCAATCAAATACGGCTTTTCCCCTAAAAGACAGGTTTTTCTGAACTTTTGGGTAAGCTTAACTTAAATGAAGTTAGGATTTTTAAAAAAAACTAATATCACTCAAAGTTTCTAGCCTTGCAGAGTTATTTTAAAAAATGTACAGGAATGGAGTCAAGTAAAGTGAACATTGTCTCTGATCAAAAAGGAACCTAATGTCAGAGCTGAGATTAAAGTTTCATCTCTCCAAGGCCTTAGACCAGGATGAGGTCTCACAAAGGAACTGATAGCACATCTTGTAAACATCTATCCTAGGCCTTAGCACTGATAAAAAAGAGCAGATGTCTCTCTCATATTCAGTTCCCATTGACCCACGGTGCCTCATGGCTCAGCATGTCTTTTTGTACATGTTAAAAAACTAAATTTTTATTCTATTCATATAATCCATCCAAAATCATAAGAGTTGCACTAAGGTGGTTAGTACATTGAACCTCATTAAAGTCTGCCTGAGGTTTTTTTCGTAATGCATACCCATAAAATTGACATATACCACTGCCACTATCATTTTCAGTTGTGCCTGGACTTCAATAAGCACACAAACATTAACAACTAACACACTAACATTACAAACATGACTATAACTTAGAAACCAGGATGAAACTTTAAAATGGAAATGGAAGGAACTGACAGTGGACAAAGCAAAATATAATAGTATTCAAAGCAGAAATAGCAAAAAACCCGAAAGACTGAAATGACAATTTGATCAAATATGTGTTTACAAAAAAGGACAACTTGCCTCAATATGTGGGCCAGTCCCAGACTGCAATGGTTGTACTGTATTCATAGTGTTTCTTTACTTCTATTCTCTGTATTCTTGCTTATAGTTTCATTTTTTGTTCAGCATGCCCTCTCTTCCTTCCTTCAGTTTATGTCCTAGAGGAAAAAGCAGACTCTGGTTATTTTTCTGCAACCTCTAGAAATCAGGCATCCCCTGGCATATGGCTGGTGGTGCATGAAAAGGTTGACAGGGTATCTCAGGAAATTCATGGCATCCCAGGCAACAGGAATGTGTCTGAGGACAGGGGACCTGACCAAACACCTGCCTGGACTGCAGCAGACAGAGTCCCTTGCACAATGGCTGCACAGTTGATCTGTACATTCAGAGCAAATCTGAAGCAGCTGAGGTATGTCTGATATCTGGCATATGTGCTGCATAAATAGAAATCACTCTCTAGGATTTCGTGAACAGAAGTCTGGAAGTTCTACACACATCTGTAGCAGGTATTCTAGTGGTTGCTATTTTAATGCAAAAATCATGACAACATTAAGTCATTTGGTATGTTCTCATCTTGAGACTTCCAGTGCAAAAAGCACAGCAGCGGTGGCACCTCTATGGAGATGTTGTCCAGAAGAGGCTTTGCCATTTTAAATACATTTATTAAAATCCTCAGATGTGTATTTGCCTCTTAATTGGTTTCTACAATGATGGCACATTCGAATCTTTTTCATTATTTCGCATCTTGTGCTCTTATTATGTGGACTCCATGTGTGTGAGTTCACACTTATGTACAATACCCATTATATACACACTGCAACTCACACATTTTCCCATGCAGAGTTTCTCTTCCAGCTCATGCCTCTTAACTGAGCTGTGCAAGAAGCTTTGCTGTCTTTGTTCCCCAGAATCTTATAACAGAGGATCTGTTTGCTACCTGAAAATCATCAAGTTCAACACAACTTGGCAAGCCCAACCAGATCCATACTTACTTCACACTAATAAAATTTGTTGCCATTTCAGATAGAAATGCTTCACGTTTAAACCTTGTGGTCTTCAAGGAATTTTTTACCCTTTGGAAAAAGTGCACATATTTCTACGTTTCTGTGAACCATTAGTGACATCCAGTGGCTAAAATGCTAAGAATCTATCATCCCTATTGTCTAGGGACACCTTTCTCTAACAGAAACCTAGTAGAAAAAGGAGAAAGATGAAAAATTGTTCCCTGGCTCTTCCACAACATATTTTTACTGTGGATTGGATTAAACCTCACTGAACCTGCAACATACAACTGTTAGCTTTCCTTTGTGATGACTGTAAATAACTATAGAGCTCCCTTAAGAAACCAAGTGGCTGGAACCATGCCATCTCCAATCAAAACACAGATACATATCACAATACAAAACAAAACAAACAAATACCTGAAAACATTGAGAAATACAAACTAGATACACATAAGGGTTTCAGTAGGTAGTATTGTTTTGAACATCTACTACATCTACTGTAGGCAGCTAAAACACAATTTTTCTTCCACTGTTTTGGTGGAGGGTCTAAAGATACATTCATGGAGATGTCATTTTAGGAAGGCAAGGTACTCAAAATAACACATCAACCCTGGCACCTTAGTTTGCCTAATACTATTTACATTTTTTGAAAGTTCTCAGTACCTGGTGTGTTCTACCACAAATTAATTGTAGGATATCTGTCCCTACATGTTGTACACAGTCACACTTTTCCTTCTTAGCATAAATTGTGATGTCTTCAGCTTTCTTTAATAATAAAACCAGAGAAAACTTTTAAGAATGTGGTGGAAGGTATAACTGACTGCTTTCCTTCCCAATCTGTTGTATACTGGTATTTCCAAGACAGTGGATTAGTCATTGGCAGCCCTTAGTAAAATGATGATACAATTATACTAAACATAATTTGTTGTATCATTATGCCTCCCTTGAAATGTTCTTTATTTGAGAATAAGAAAGGATGCTGGAATCTTTAAAATTCAGCACCCACTCAACAGCTAAAAGTAGCTCTTCTACTCTCATGCACCTACATCATCCCTATTCAGATAATAGCAAAAATACTGAGACAGACTTTCAGATGCTCTCTCTTCATTCACCTAATGGGTCCATTAATGATATGTTATCCAAAACCTGCAGTGATTAAAAGTTTTCACAAGAAATTTTTAAGTGTCATGTCCTTGTGGTTGGGAAAAAGAGTTTAAAACTGTGTTTTCTAAGCTAGGAAGTGTTGGAATGACAGTAACAAGAGTCAGGAGAGGAAAAGGACAAAGTAGTAGCTTGTAGTAGAAATGAGCTAAGTAATTTTAGCACAAAAACAATGGAGGCAAAGGGAGTTTTGTAGAACTCTTGGAATGGTTAACTCTCTGACTGCTTTGCCTGTCTCTTCTGACTTGGCGAAACTTCGCTTTGTGCACCACTGCCTCATGTGAAGATGGCTGTTCGGGGGCAGCATGTGGAAATAACCATGAGTCCTAGTTCTGATTTTACTGTTAACTTAATGAAAGTGCTATATGGCAGTTTCCACTGGTAAATTGTTAAATTCCACAAACTTCATGTTTGAATTTACAATTACATTAACAAATACAAAGAGTGTAAGAGCGCATCAATAAACAAACTCAAGTAGAAGCATACTTTTTATTTCCTCAAAGTACTTTGTAATCAGAGTCTTGTAATCAAAAACATAAATGGCAACAGTAGTTCTTTTTACAGCAAGATTTGTCTTAGCTAATATGTAAGACTTTAGAAAAAGTAGGTGTAACTCCTTGTTGAGAAGATAACATTGAAAGCTGGTTAGAATTTTAATTTCAAGTATCCAGCTCATTAAATTAAAAAGATAGCTAAGCAGTAATGGGGCTTTGTTCCTGCACCAGAATATAGGCATTTAAATATCACAACATAAGAAAACCTTTTTGATCTGATACACACAGTCATAGCTATCACAAAGAAGTGCCAGTGCAGATTTATGTGGTGGGTGTATCTTTTCTGCTCTCTAGCTGACAACACATGACAGCTATAAATCACGGCTGCCAACATCTGAGATCTCTGAGAGAGTTGGACACCATGAAATATATCAGTCTTGAAGAGATAGGGTGAAAGCAAGCAGGGGCAATTAGCACATAGGGAGCCAGCCAGCAGGTGCACATTCCCACCACATTCATCACTGAACTGCTTGGCTCTTCATACTTCTAGTAACTCAGGGAAGTCCTGACAAAGTCAGTGCCAGCCACAAATCAGTGGCACAAATCCTTCCTGCTTAAAGACCAGCTGGGCTCTGCTACTGCACTGAAGGAGTTAGGAGGGGATGTGCACTTTGACCCTGTCAAAACATTGCCTGCCTGAGAGGTCTGGGGGTCTGCAGCACAATGTACCACCAACCTCACGTTCATCATGCCTGGTGAGTCTTCTCTGCCCTTACCCACAGAGCAACTGGCAGAGCTACAATGGATGCACCTTCACAACTTTTTGGTAAGGCACTGGGGTCATTTGAGCTCACTGAGACAAAATTAAATTCATAAAATGCTCATGTGAGGAACAAGATTGTTTGCTGTCTTCCATTCTGAGGCGGCAAACAGAAATGCAAGTGACAGCAGGGAGGCCTTTTAGAGCCAAGGCATAAGTGACTTTGAACAAAAGATTTTGAAGGAAACAGGAGACTAAGAGAAGAGTCTGCTGAAAAGAAGAAGAGTGGGGGAAGTAAATTAAGCTCTGACTCAGTTCCTGTTACTCAGGACCATGTGGGTACAAACTACAATAAATTTAAATATGAGAAAAAGCTTTTTTCACTGTTAAAGAATGGTCAGACCATGGCACTGCTTGCCTAAAGAGGCTGAGGGGCCTCCATCCTTGGTATTACCCAAAACCTTAGGGGATGTTTCTCTGGGCCATTGGATCTGGGTGACCCTGCCCAGGGCCAGGGGGCTGCACTGTCCCATTCGCTGGAGCCCCTTGCCACCTCCACAGCCCTGGGTCTCCATGGCTTGTGCCATGGGCTCTGATGGCTGGCCCCCGCAGCTTTACCTGACTTGGGGCAGTTTCACTGCCCACTATGGGGGCACCAGGCACCCACTTCAGCAGCACAGCTCAGCTACCCTGGCATCTCAGGGTCACAAGAACCATAGGTTTAGGTTAGATATCAGGAAGAAATTTTTTACAGTGAAAGTGGTGAGGCAGTGGAGCAGACTGCCCAGAGAAGTTGTGGATGCCCTGTCCCTGGAAGTGTTCAAGGCCAGGTTGGATGGAGCTCTGAGCAACCTATCTAGTGGAAAGTGTCCCTGCCCATGGCAGAAGGGTTGAAACTAGGGGATCTTTAAGGTCCCTTCTGACCCAAACCATTCAAGGACATTGTCCCTCCCAACTCAAATCATTCAAGGACATTGAGTTTCTAGAGTGTGTCCAGAGAAGGATAACAAGGCTCATGAAAGGTCTAGAAAACATGTCTTATGAAGAACGGCTGAGAAAGCTGGGTTAGTTTAACTTAGAGAAGAAAATGCTAAGGGGGAACCTCATCGCTTTCTAACAACTACTTGAAAGGAAGTTGTAGTCTCTTCTACCACAACTGCAGTGAGACTAGAAGAAATGGCCTCAGGTTGAGACAGGGGAGATTCAGATTAGATATTAGAAAAAGATTTTTTTACTGTTAGGGTAGTCAGGTATTGCCCAGCAAGGTAGTGGTCACCATTCCTGGAGGCATCTGGATCTGGTGCTGGGTGGCATGATTTGGTGGTTTAGGGGTTACAGTGGTAGTGCTACGGGATGATCTGGATCAGGGGATCAAGCTCACCCTTAGTAAACTCATGGGACACAAAATTGGGTGTGAATGTTGATCTGCTGGAGGGTAGGAAGGCTCTGCAAAGGGATCTGGGCAGCCTGAATAAATGGGCCAAGACCAAGAAGTATGAGGTTCAACAAAACCAAGTGCTGGGTCCTACACTTTTGCCATAACAATCCCATGCAGTGCTCCAGGCTAGTGGAAGAGTGACTGGAAAGTGGCTCAACAGAGAAGGACTTGGGAGTGCTGTTGACAGCAGCTGAACCAGCAGTATGCCCAGGTGGCCAAGAAGGCCATTGGCGTCCTGGCCGGTATCAGCAATAGTGTGGTCAGCACAATTAGGGAAGGGATTCTCCACCTGTACTTGGCACTGGTGAGGCTGTGCTTTGAGTACTGTGTCCAGTGCTGAGCCCCTCAATTCAGGAAGCACATCGAGGCGCTGGAGCATGTCCAGAGAAGCGCAGTGAAGCTTGTGAAAGGTCTGGAGCGCGTGTCCTGTGAGGAGCAGCTGAGGGAGCTGGGGTTGTTTAGCCTGGAGAAGAGAAGGTCTCAGAGGGGATTCTGTCACTCCCTACAACTACCTGAAAGTAGGGTGTAGCCAGGTGGGCATCGGTCTCTTCTCCCAGGCAAGTAGTGACAGTATGAGAGGACATAGTCTTAAACTGTGCCAGGGAGGCTTAGGCTAGACATTAAGAAGAGTTTCTTCACAGAAAGGGTGATCAGATATTGGAATGGCCTGCCCAGGGAGGTGGTGGAGTCACCATTACTGAAGGTGTTTACAGGAAGACTGCATGTGGCACTTAGTGCCATGGTCTAGTTGACAAGGTGGTGTTCGGTCATAGTTTGAACTCGGCGACCTCAGAGGTCTTTTCCAACCTTTATGATTCCGCGATCCTTTAACTTCCCCTGAGGAGGCTGGCTGGGCCCGCTTTAAGCCCCGCCGTGCCTCGCACACCGCCCGCCCCGCCCGGAGCCGCCGCCGCCTCCCGCAGTGCCGCTCGGAGCCGAGTCGGAGCCGCCCGCAGTGCCGCTCGGAGCCGCGCAGGGGGCGCTGCCGGTGTCGCCGCTCTGTGGTGCCGCGCTGGCGGAGGGGGCGGTGCCACCGCCCTGGGCCGGGCCGGGCATGGAGGCGAGAAAGATGAACCTGCCGCGGGGCCCCGAGAACCTGTGTTTTGACAAGGACGAGTTCATGAAGGTTGGTGGGGGCCGCCGAGGCTGGTGGGTTCCCGAGGGACGAGGGGCCTCCTGAGGAGGGGGCTGGCTGGTCCGCCGGGGGAGAGAGGGTCGCGGAGCCATGGTCGGGATGTTACAGCTTCGCCACGGCTCTTCCTGGGGCCTCGGGAACGCCGAGTGTGTCACTGAGAGGGGATCCGGGGTGCGGCGGTGTCCAGGCAAGGCTGGGCTCCGAGACTGGCGGGACCGAAAGGCCTCATTGCTTGGAGAGCTTAGAGTAGTTCCTAATATTGAATTTCGAATGTTGGTTGCTTGTTGTTTTGTGGTTTGTTTGTTTCGGTTTTATAAAGTCTATGTAGGGAATATACGACCCTGTATTCTGGTGAGCTCGTCTCTAGGTGCTCTGTGCCAAGACACTCTGTGCTTCTTAGCTTAAAGGCCGAGAGTTTGGAACATTGGAAACTACCGTGTTGAGAAGCCTTTTGCCCCCTAGAGCTTTAGTTCGGTAAACTCACTGGCACATGGATTTGTGTTTATTTTGGGTGTGTTCCCTGTGTGAACTGTTTACTTACCTCCTCCTCTCTTTCCTCTTTGAATTTCAGGCAGATTTTGATGTCGATCATTTTGTGTCAGACTGCAGGAAGCGTGTGCAGTTGGAAGAGCTCAGGGAGGATCTGGAGCTCTATTACAAACTCCTAAAAACTGCTATGGTAGAACTCATAAATAAGGACTATGCAGATTTTGTTAATCTCTCAACCAATCTAGTAAGTGTTATTAGTTGTACTGCATAGTTCAGACTTAATGTGTTTCAGTGGGATTTTTATTTTTCACATGGAGAGTATATGGCTTTTGTTGTTAGATTTAAGACATCTTAAATTGTGAGCCCTTGCACTGAGAGAAACTGAAAGACTGTTCCTGTAGAACTTAGCTACTGTACAGAATTGCTCTTGGCCTGTAATAAATGTTTTAGATGTATGCTTTTTGTCTTGAAAACCTGATTCATTAGGAAGTTAGATTCAGGGCAAACTTCGTTTCAAACTGTCAGCAGTTCTAAAATTAAAGGAAATAAATTGTTAAAGTAGAATAGTGGTGATACAAGTAAGGTTGTTTTGAAGGATCCTTTAGGAATCTTTAAATTTTTGTATGGTGAAAATATCTTAAAAAAACCCAAACCCAACCTACTTGACTGAAAATTGTAATTGTTCCAATTGTATAGGTTCAAAGACTGAGATTTAACATTTTTACAGGAGGAAAAAATTTCTATAGGTGGAAATTTTGTTTAACTTTTGGCTTTATGTGACAAGCAGGATGGTGTTTTTATGCCTGTATTTGAGATAACGTATTTTTGCACTGAATTTAAAACTGGAGATTAAAGGGGGAGGTATGTTTTCTCAGATCTCTTTTAGTGTCTGTAAAATGACAGGCTTTGTCAGTAATTCATGTATGAACTTACCAAAAAAAGTCATAAATGTGTTTGTGGTAATTTCTTTAGGTTGGCATGGACAAGGCTCTTAATCAGCTTTCAGTACCCTTGGGACAGTTGAGGGAAGAAGTTATGGTATGTTCAAAGCAATCATTGTAGACAACTTGGTAAACTTCAGCTCACTTTCATATAATGTACAGAACATATTGTACTCAAGTTAAATGTTACTCAATTATTGTTATATGAGTTAACTATTATTATAATAAACTTCTTTTTGAAAATTGGTGACATAGAGCGGTGCTAGGGGAAGCACTGTGTTTTCAAGCAGTTGTAGGAGCTGTAAATTTATGTTTTCAATAGCACATTTCATCCACCGGTTAATGAATTCCTTAAACATGACAAGTGAATGGGCTCTTGGAAGGCAAGTCGATGGTGATATCTTGAAACTGGTTTAATATTTGAGTAACTTAAAGATGGTAGTAGATAATTCAGATGCAACACAGTCCCTTTAAGGACTTTCTTTGATCAGTCCTGTGGTTTAACCATAAAATGTCACCCTCTTGAAGGTGGGTCTTATTCTGGCTCTTCCACCAGTGACTTAGGCTTTATAGCAAGGGGCAATTTTTGCCACTTCAGAGGGATGTTTGCTGCAAAAATGTACCTTCAAAATATCACAGTCTTAATGACTAAAACAAAAAATAGGGTCAGTTAGGGTAGAGAAATCCTTATTATGTGAAAAACACTATTTAAAACTGATTTAAATCTTCAGTTTCAGCACATAAGGAGTGGGTTTGTTGTTTTCTTAAGGTGAAAGGTCACTTGTTCTCTCAAAGGTAGTAAAAAAAGACTTCTGGAAGAAATAATTATACTTGTGGTGACAATACCTTAATCTGTGTTCTGTTTCAAGTTTAGGTTTTTGACTTAAGGTTTTCTTCAAACCTTAAATGGGAAGGCAGCTTTACATACTGACTTTTTCTCTCACAGAGTCTTAAGTCATGTGTCAGTGAAGGAATTCAAGCAGTAGATGACCGGATGACTAAACAAGAAGATATTAGAAGAAAAAAGGTACAGCAGATAAATTATTACCTTGAAAAGGTCATCCTTAGGATGAATTTGGTTTTGCCATTAACCCAGAGAAAATAAAATTTATAAAGTTTTAGGCTGTCTGGGTGCACACTGTGCAGGATTGTGTACTTGTAAAAATATATTTACATTTTGGTGAACAGACTTAATTTTTAACAGTGTCTAGTTGATCATGAATCTTTATTTTACTTTAGTTTCCCAAAACATATACATTTGATTTAGTTGGATTTTTTAAAATTACATTTGTTCTTGTTTCTGACTGTAGTAATACATAAACTTATTGTGAATGGAATTGAAATACAGCTATTTAATTTTTATAGGGTGGGGGACACGCTAATGTTTGTCTTTGTGTTTAACTTTGAAAAAAATCAGGGATAAGAAAAGTTGTCCTAGGTCCATGACAAACATTTGTCTGTGGGGTTTTATGGTCTTATGTGAGCAATACTTCAACTGAGACATGACTCAAGTATTAAGGGAGAAAACTTACACCAGAAAAAAAACCCCAGAGAACTAAGAAACCATCTGAAATATCTTCTTTCGGTGATGCCAGTTGGGATTGAGGTCAGGCGTGAAAAACCTTTCTTTAATTACAGATGTGTGTCCTGAGACTTATTCATGTTATCCAGTCTGTTGAGAAAATTGAGAAGATTCTGCATTCCCAAGGCACCAAAGAATTGTCCTCGTTAGAGGGAAATAGGTAAAAAATATGTAATGCTCAGTTTTATGTGTAATTGATGGGACTAACTGAATTTCATGGTGTTGCTGAAGGTGACTTTACAGGCATTAGGATGTATCTTTAGAAATGTAACTCTGATGGAATAAATGACTGTAATTTTCTAGGCTTTAGTCTTCTGACAACTAATCGTTCACGGAACATGTAACTCAGACTCCAGAGATCCAAATTGCTTGTGTTGCTTTCAGGAAGCAACCTTTTGAAGCTGATGTAATAATTCTAGATTTTTTTCTTGGGAGTTAGTAATCTTGTCATGTCTGAAATACTCTCTGCAGTTACAGTTTATTCCAATATCATTTGGAAGTGAAACAGAAAACAGCCTTTTTTGTTTTCCTTGCTTATGTATAGCCAAAAGGACTGCTGCAAGAAAGCCAAAGGCAGGCAAGGCAAACATGTAATTCTTTTGGTACAAGGAAGGTTTGTGACAAATTCCAGTCAGACCTCTCCCTCTGCCTTTGCTGAGGAATGGAAGATGTCTTTCAGCCAATATGGAGTTGATGTACCAGTCATGCCTTTGAAATGCTTGACTGGGATGCAAGTGCAACTTCAGCTGGAGGGAAGAAACAGTGTAAGACTGTCACTTCAGTTTACGGTGCTGGATCACATAGTGGTGGGGAGGAGCTGTACAGAGAAATATATTGATAGCTAGAGGGACAAAGCATAAGCAGATGTTTTCAGTCAGAGTGAGGCATTTTGCAGAATTATGTTTGCAAGCAAGATGGAACTCGAATGGCTGAAAATTTGGCTCGTTATTGGGGCTGTGTAGACGGGGGCTGTTGTTCCTCTGGAGATAACTGTCGTTAGTTTTACTGTATGACAGGAAAGGGGAATAAGAAACATATCTGGCTGGTAAAAGTTACTTAGTGCAGTTTATGAGCTCTCTTAAGGCTGACTTTCATGTGGTAAACAAAACTGCCATATAGAAAACAGTGCTTCATACTGCTGAGGCAAGAGTTCATGTTCCTCTGAGCTTCTGCATCACCCACTTCATATGTTGGTAGCTGCAAAACAACTTTAATCATGTAGTGTGTTCCAGATCATTGTTGCATGATTGCATTAAGTGTAGTAGTACCTTTCAGAATTCAAAATATTTAGATTAAACCACAAAAATTGAGGGAGAGCACTATCTGCTGCAGGTGAAAGTGAATTGATTTGAAGGGATCTAACTGTGTATTCTCATTTTGTATCATCTCTCTTCTAGTCCACTTTTAACTGGACAAGTTTTAGAGAGAATTGCCACAGAATTTAATCAACTACAGTTTCATGCAGTACAAAGCAAAGGAATGCCCCTCTTGGACAAAGTGAGACCAGTAAGTATTACACCATAGCCAAGTTTAACACTTGTAGAGTCAAGCACAACCGATATAACTGGAAGACAAATGCCTGTTTCCACGGAGTTTTATTGAATTAATTTATGGCGAAAATGGGTTTCATGAGGTCATTTTTATCAGTTGACTAGAACTATTGCGCTTTTTTTGAGGATTTATGCCTTGTTTGCTAACTTCTTTAGGATAAATTACTTACAATAAGAGTAGGAAATATGACAGAGATTTCTGTCAGCCTAATGTATCTTGCAGTTTGTCTGCTTACTGATATTGAGGCCTCATTCTGGAGATTTATGTTGGTTTTGTTAGCTGCAGCATACAGACCAGAATACAAATGGAATGTGCCTGCATAGTGGCTGGCTTGAATATATTCAAGTCTGTCTTTCCATGAAATTGCTCTGGCCATTCAGACCAGTATACTATTCTCCCCAATACTCTGTTTGTAATAATTATCTAATGTAAAAAATTATTTGATGTTTTGGTGGGGTTTTTTCTTCATTCAACAGAGAGAGAACAAATGAAAACTGGTGCTTAGAGGCAGGTAGGAATATGGAGATGGGGTAGTGCTTTAAGCTAATCAGCGTGGAGGTGTCATTCTTGATGGCTTTTGAGCTAGGAAGGTAGTTCATAGTTCCAGTTTTTCCACTATGTGCCTCTGCCTATTGGCAGTTGTTTCAGCTCAAGATGTCCATTGGTACCATGTTGATTTGTGGACAGTTTACAGGACTGTTCTGGCCATTGAGTTACCAAACTTGGATAATAACAGTAGTAAGGGTGAGCAGCAGAGTAGTGTACATGGTGGGAGAACATTTGTCATGTAGCTTCCTTAATGGTGTTTGCCAGGACTTTTGTCCTGTACGTGTTAATGGTCATCAGCATGTAAGTTTTATGACTAGTCAGTGATTGAGTTCCTGACTTTACATGTTCAGTACAAATTCTCTGGAATCATTTTAGGATGGATGGACACAATACAGCATGTAAAAAGGCAGAGAAGAAATTATTCTGGTTAAATTGATAGTTCAACTGAGACTACATTAATGTTGCTGAATTTGCATCAAATACAGAGTTGTAAGGACCATCTTGGACCAGGAGTGTATCTGCAGGTAGTGTAGCAAGGATTTGGATCTAGTGGGAAAGATGTATCAGGAGATCAGGAAAAGCGGTTAGCAAAAGGGAGAATGTATGTAGATTGAACCCTTTTAGTTTGGGGTTTTTTTTCTTATTGGTAGTGTCACTCAGTGTCTTTGGCTTGCAGTAATTTGAGAAGTAATGTTGGGAACAGACTGTCTTTTTAGTCTCTGACAGTGAGGGATAACAGTTGTTATCTCCAGTCACTTATTGTAAATCCTTTGTTTATTGTCACACACAGTGGTTCAGTTGAACAAGGAACAATTATTCACCTGTTTCCTCAGGATTAAATGGACCTTAGATAAGTTACCTTGTAACTTACAACATATAGAGGAAAATAATTGCCTTTAGCATTATTATAGTAAACACTATGTTAAATAGCATCAGCAATGCATTAAGTCTGTTAATGTTCATTGCCAGTTGTCAAAACTTGGGCACCTTTCAAATGAAAATGGAAAGCTGAGTTAGGTATTTCTAGACAAGCTTCAACAATGATGACAAGGCTTTGCTTTTGTTTTTTTTGTTACCGTATTTTGTTTCTCTTCGTAGCGTATAGCTGGAATAACAGCTATGTTGCAGCAGTCTCTGGAAGGGCTGCTCTTGGAAGGCCTTCAAACTTCAAATGTTGACATAATACGTCACTGTCTGCGCACTTATGCAACAATTGATAAAACACGAGATGCAGAGGCATTAGTTGGTCAAGTGCTTGTAAAACCTTACGTAGATGAGGTAAGATACAGTAAAAAATCCCAACTGATTTGCAAATGTGCTTATTTTTCGTGTTAACCTCCAGTTTTCATTAGCAGCTTCAAATGCCTTTGTGGAGAGAGCAGGAGAACTGAGCCCCAACAAAATGTCAATGTCAATTTGTTTATTGTTGCTATAAAAAAAAAAAAAAGATGGAAGAATTCTCTTACCTACCTGTCACCAATTTCAGGTTATATCCAGTTGGAATTCTTATCTACATTTTTTTGGGGCTGAGGAATAAAAAACCAAAACCCATCCCCTTAAGGACAAGCTTCCACTGGGTGCTTGCTAATGCTGCAGCATCAGCTACAGTGGAGGATAGGTCATTTTCCCCTTGGTTTTCTCAGTGTCTGTTCTTTCACAACTTTTGGACCATTCTGTTTGTTCATGCAGCAAGAGGCAAAAGTGTTCAGACAGGTGGAAGAATACCAAGAAACAAGCTATTGTTCTTTTCCTTTGTTGTCCAACTACTGTCTGCTTTCTCTTTATGGCAGAGATTATCCCTTTTCACTGGATATGAGGTACTGTCCAGACAAACTGCTTTGCCAGCTTCATTCAAGGCTTAGGTTTGTCACGGAAGTTTCTTGGCTTTGGCTTGCCTGTATTTGGGATTGGACCAACCACCTCTATATTTAGAAAAAATTTTTTACTTTATTCTGAGGTTTGATTAGCTTTTGCCAGTCACCTGTTTAACTTCACAGTCTGCTTCAGGTGGCAGTGATGTGGCAGTGGGTTGGGAGCCAGACATGGTGACTGACGCTGAAAAGCAAAGAGCACATTCCCATTTTTGGGGCTAGTCTTGGCAGTAAGAGTGCTGCATTAAAGGAAGTAATAATTCAAGCTGGCAAGTTGTACTTGGAAACTATAATATAAAAAAGTAATATACTGACTATCCAAACAGTTTATAGTGTTGGGAGTTTTGAGTCAGTAATGGTGAGTCTTGCGTTACAGCATTTTATATTCTCTTTTCTGACATTTAACATTGAACTCTTCCCAACAGGTGATTGTGGAACAATATGTGCAATCTCATCCTAATGGCCTTCAGGCTATGTACAGTAGACTGTTGGAGTTTGTCCCTCATCATTGCCGTCTCTTACGTGAAGTAACAGGGGGAGCTATTTCGAGGTGAATATCTTGGGGTTTTCTTTCAGTTGCACTGAAATTACAAGTAATTTTGAAATGCTTGGCATTATTAGCTTTCACACACTAATGACTGAAGATTCATAGTCAAGTTTGATTTCTCTCTCATGTCTGTGTTTTTCAAAACAAAACAGTGAACAGACTTTCTTGGTGCTGTGGCCCAAACCTTTAGAGGAAGGAAAAACAATCCTGTATTTCAGTAGTAGAAGTGAGTCCAGTTCATAATACAGTGTGTCAGATAACTTGGTTTTTTAAACCCATTAAATATGATTGTACACGTCATCCAAGGAGAAGAGCATAATAAAGCTATTAAAAATATAAGTTCAAAAGTTATGGAGTTGTTAGTGCACATCAGAAAAGTGGGGATGATCCCCAAAGGTTTGACTGACTTATTGCATGTACCAAAACTACTGGTTTAATTGATTTGTGCTTACACTGTCTTCTCAAAAAGTGCATAATTTCTTATGCAATTAAATTGCTTGTTTTGAAGTTTAAATAATTCAGGTCTACTGAATTGTATCCATTTATTCATCTGTTTGCAGGCTGGTTAAATAGTAGACTGCTGTAATTAGCAGAACTATGGATGTAGCCCCTAGGGACTGCAGAATTACTTTTCTAATTAGTCATCCATTGCTGAGCTTTTTATGACTACTAAGTTTTAGTAACATTTCAATACTTTTAATCCCTCAGCAAGTTTTAATCTTTCTTCTTAATAATGGAATGTTTCTACTTTGTACTATGGTGTACTAAACTGGAATTGAATGCTTTTATCTCTTCTGCTCTCAATTTATATGTTTTCATAATCAGGATAGTTTTTTTAGTTTTTTGCTTTGAACACAATATCATGTATAAGTACAGCTTGGAACAATGAGGAAAATGTTCTGCTTCTTTTCATTACTTTAGTCACATTACCCCTACTTGGTAGGAGTTCTTAGCTGAAATGTGCTCATTTTCCAGAACACACTTGCAAGATATTTAACTGATACATTTTTTAAAAACACTTTGAGAGTTTTAAAAAAATACCTTGGATTTGATGAGACTGTGGAATTGGATAAGAAAACTCACAGGAAGAATAGTTTAAGGGAATCTGCATAACTGTGTAAAAGAACTTAATTACATTTTGTCTAGTGCAGTGCATGTATTTTTTTTTTAGTTATCCCTACCTTCAAATAGAAACCTGGTGATAAAATATAACCATGGAATAACTACGATTTGTTTTCAGTGCAAAAGCAGATATTGTTCCTGGATATGATTTCTTAGTGAATTCAGTGTGGCCAGAAATAGTTCGTGGTTTGGAAGAGAAATTGCCGTCACTGTTTAACCCTGGAAACCCAGATGTGTTTCATGAGGTAATTAATTTTATTTTTTTCCATTTCTGATTTCTTTGACACACACAAGAATGGAATGAATTGTGTTCTCTAATTTTTTTCACTTATGTTCCCAGCATGAATTTCGTGTAAATCCATGTTGTTGCATGGCTTGAAAGAGGAATAATCAAATCACTTGATTCAGTTTTTACAGGAATTAATTCTCTCCTGAAGTTTGTCAGAAAAGCTCACGGAGAAGTTATTGGAAGCTGTTTAGTCATGTGAATTAATATTTATTTTGGGAATAGTTGTTCTTTCATAATTGCAGAACTGCAGCATAATTGAAGGTGGGAGTGGACGATTCCAGTGTTTGGCCAAGCCCAGGACTTCTGTATAGCAAGGGCTGTCATGTTAATTAAATACCTGGGTTACAATTTGTTCTGTACTGGGGGAAGGTTTAAAAATGTCTTTGTTTCACTTGCTTGTTTTAGCTTTTGCTCTCCTACGGTATTGCAGATTATGTTGTGATTAGAAACACAAGTCACCTATAAGAAACAAAAACACTTGGAGGCAGTGCCATCAGGTTTGGAACATAAAAGTAGTATTTTCTCTGGTATCGCAATCAATTATGAAGCAAGCTTAGATTAAATAATGAATTTAAAGCACTTGTGACTCTTGTATTTTCTTCACTGGCAGTACTGCTCTGCCTCTAGAAGATCATCCTTTGCTAATGGTGAAATAAATTTCTTGGTCTAGTATGAATATTGGCTCTGGCAGTACTTTATTAGAATGTTACAAGCAGAAAATATGAGCTTTCTGCTTTTCCTTATGTCTTGTCTGCTTGTATTTAACCATGATTGCTGAAAAAATTGAATCTTTTCTTTTTCCTTGCAACTTAACTTACGATTAGTGCGAAACATTTTATTTTCAAGATGCAGACGAGAAGCAGTTATAAATTGTCTGCAGGAAGGCAGCTTAGGGAAGTGGCTTGCTGGTGGATGTTTATAAGGCACGTGATTCTTCCTGTGTTCATGCAAAACTGCTTTTACTGAATACTTATTTTTTTTAATTGGGATTTAAGATCTCTCTTGTACAGATAGATGTTACAATTGAAAGCAGGCAGGCATGACAGTAAATGTCTGCAGACCTGGCTCTGAATAAGAGGCAAATTAAATGAATGTTGAAGAAAGTTGCTGTGCAGATGACACTGTAGCGTGTTCTCCTTCTCTCATGACAGTAATTTACCATAAATCTTCAGTCACTATTGAAGCTTTCACCTAATGTCCTGCATTCTGCAAGTCATGAGCCTTTTGGTGTTCTGTGCTGCATGGTTTACACTGGAATGTATTTTAGCTTCAGAAAAGCTGGGTTTGCGTGTAAGTCTGTCATGTTGTGTTACACTGATATTGACCAAAAATGGCATTGTGTTATTTTAAAAAACAACTTACTATCCAAAAAAACCCCATAAAAAACCCAACATCCACCCATGACTTTCAGATAAGTCATACAGTAAGTCTAAAGTACTTTCCAGACTGCTTTTGACTACTTAAATGACTCAGAGGCATTAAAATAAATAAAATATTTTACCTAAAAATCACTATGAAGTTGAAATGCGAAGTGTAAAAATGCCATTATACCTACCTGAAGACTAATAGTTCTGAGTTAAGAGAGAAAAAAAAAACCTTAAAATTGTTTTTGCACTGCTCATGAGCCAAGTAATGCAACACAGATTTTAGACAGTTATCTATCTCTGTTTTCTAAGTTGATAGAAATGCAGAAAAGTCTTTCAACAAGTTTGTTTGCATATTTTTATGTATATACGTTCAATGCTGAAAAGTTTGAATATGCAGTATTACCTCTTAGGTTTTTAGATGTAGATAAGAGAGGGGAATGGGCTAGCAATGTTAACTATGTATATTAAAATAACTATTTGTGCAGGGTTTGGTTTTTTTTAAAATTGTTTCAGGTTGATGGGCCCTTACTTCTGAGTCAGACTTGTAGATTTACAGGTATTTGAAAAGAATACTTCCTTTATCCCTAAATATTCATTTGAGATTAAGTTTAGGTTCCTGTGTTTGAATATTGTTCCATTTTGGTTCCCAGTTTAAATAACCATGCAGTTAACAATCCAATCTGAGAAGCTGAAATGGGAACCAATCTTGCAGATCTCCGGGTGTAACAGTATCAATAACTAGATAAGCGTCTCTTGAGTTGTCTTCTACTTTGAAAGTGTTAGGTCTTTACAGAGTGTTTGATTTTATATCTCTGACTTAAAATAGCAGAGCATTAACAGATTGTTTACATTTTTATAGTGCTGGGCTTGTTATCTGAAAAGGAGGTTTGAAAGAGCACTAATTTGTTATTCATTCTGGATCTAACTCCCGAACCTTTTATGTGTCCGTTGTGTTATAAATACAGCCAGGTTAGCAGTAAAGTAGTTACCTAAAAGATTTTGTGTGTATTTTTCAGAATACTACTCCTTACAATGTTCTGCTGCTTCATAAGAGGCAAAATCACATCACTCCCGTAGTGCTCTGGATTGTGGTTAAAGCCTTGCTGTTACAGCCCTGCTGCTGCTTAGTGCAGTGAAGTCAGAAGCACTGAGAGATTCGATCAGGCTTGTTTCATTAATTCAGCAGTGGCTTAATGAGAATGTGTGATAGGTTTTATGGCTGATTCCTATTTTTTTAAATCAAAGAAACTTGCACAGAAGCCAAACTTTTTCATTCCACAGAAGTAATTTTAACTGTAGCTGTATATTGATTTTAAATTTATTTACATAAGCTTTGTGTTCTCTTAGCAAGGTCTGTTTTATATGAAATAACTTTTTTTGGTACTATTTTGCTTCTGGTTTTCACTCAAATACTTGGCTTTCTGCTTTGTGCATGATTTAATTAATTATTCCATTATTTTCAGTGCATTAATAAGTTACTGTTGAAAGTAAGTCCACAGTGCGTTTGGGGATTAATGTACTTTTCTTTTCTTGCAACCAACCTAATACTATTTGTAAATATCTTATTAGAAGTATACACTAGATGAAGTTAGTTTGTCTGAAATTGTTTGAAGTTCTTTGGTAAATATTTGGTATTTGCAAAACATTTTTAGGGAAACAGATCTAGAAATTCTTTTAATACAGGTCCTGTATAACAGACAAAAATATCATGCTTCCATTCTCATGTGTGTTTGGCTATGTGTGCTTCTGAATTTCATTCCTGATGATTTCTGTTTGTTGTATACCTTTATCTCCTGCACCGGACTCTGTTCTTAGTTCTGTGCAGCAGCGTTGTTCCACCCCAGTGACTGAGCTCAGAAGTACTTCTGCATCTCTCTGATCCACTCTGCTTGTTCAGTGTGCTTGGACTGTTTTATGCTTTTTCGAAGTGTCCTGTGCTGGCTTTCCTTACTGGAGAAAAACAGCACCTAGTTAACTGGTTTTGGTTTTGTTGCAATCCAGGGTTTTAGCCTTGTGTGATTAGGTGATGGGCTGTCAGCCCATTCTGAACCTCGACCTTAACTGTAGCATGATACAAGAGTTCTGCTGAATGGGGGTGGCCTTCCTTTGTTGCTGGGACCCGGTGCATGATCAGAACACTCTTGCTCTTTCTGCAGAAGTACACTACTAGTATGGATTTTGTACGGAAATTTGAACGACAGTGTGGTTCCCAGGCTAGTGTGAAACGGTTAAGATCTCATCCCTCTTACCACAGCTTTAACAACAAATGGAATTTGCCTGTATATTTTCAAATAAGGTTGGTATGCATTTTTTTTGTTTGCTCTTTTAAAAACAGTTTAGTCACAGCAAGATGATCTGGCTTAGGGTCAGATCTCTTCATTGTTCAGAGTTTCACTTTTCAATAAATCATAGTAGAAATCAAACTAAGAATTTAATGACCAAGTCATATAAGTATTTTTTATATCTTTCTGCGATTTAGCAAAATCACAACCAAGTATTCTTCGGTAAGTACTGTGCTGTTACACTAGATTTGATATGCTACTCATAAGACTTTGGGGAACAGATCTAAATAAGTCTTGGACTCTTGTTTCAAATTCCTTTTTGCCAGTATCCCTGGAACTAAGCTGTATGTTGAAAGATGCTACTTGTGCAAATCTAGAGGAATACTTACTGTGAGGGAAGAAGTCTTTCTTCTTAGAAGTACAGAATTAAAGGACTTTACAACTTGCAGATTTTCCAGCTCTAGCCATATTTCTAACACCCTTTTGGTCTCACAGGATGTACTCTTTAAAATGCTGGGGTTTGTAGCATTGCCTTCCCAAAGATTGCCCCACTTTCCCTGTTCCTGAGGAGGTAAATAATAACTTCTGGCTTATTTTTCCAGGAGGTCTAATGTAGCTGTAGCACTACCTTTTGCAGACCTTGCAACTAGAAGAAAGCAGAGAGACACAAGAAAGCCCTGTTTTAATTCTAGTAGTGTTAGAATTTCAATTAACAAAATAGAATGTAAAACTGTATTTTTAGAAAGTATAGTCTGCATGTCTGATTGTAGGACTGGATAGCAAGCCTTCAAGCAGGGAAGAGAACCATTGATGACCTGAGTGTGCCATGTGTGATCTCTCTTGGTCCAAAGGCTTCTGACAGCCTCTTAAAAAAAAAAAAA